>JAHPZR010014833.1:30000-42500 GCA_019787425.1 Platygyra sinensis | reverse complement strand
AACACTGCCGATGTCAAGCATTGTGGAAAAACTCAGTTGTCCATTTTCAAAACAAAGTAGTCTACCGCGCTGAAAACAGGCCAGCAGATATTTGTTTAAAAATGACGTTTGCTGATGAAGATGAAAACGCAAAATTTTTAACTTTAGTTTTTTCTGACGTCTTGTGAAAACCGGGAATAGTCATACTTTCAAGAGATCAATGCGAGAGTAGGAAGCTCTTCTTCTCAAGAACTCAACACAATAAATATGACCCGGGCTAGCAGATCGCTCGACCCGCAATCTCAGTTATGATCAACGGACTAAATGTTAAGTTAAGCCCCGCGCTTGATACTACCCTGCGAGCAGAGTCACCTTGAAAGTGCTACAGTATATAACTAAACTGCTTCATACTAAAAGAAAAAAAATTGTTTTCGGAGAGATGGAAGTTTTATTGAAAACACTTTGCTTTTCGAACTATTTGCTTTCAGATCTTTTTGCTGCTTCTCTCTTATCTTACCTTGAGTTTGTTTTTATCGAAAACAGTTCGCACGTTTGTTAAATCAATTTCTTTTTCGTCCAAAGACGCTGGAGCTCTCATTCGACAGAACAAAGCGTCTGTGACTTTGTATTTGTACCGCTGGTCATAAGTGACTTTGTACTTGGAAGGAAGCTTACAGCAATGGTGGTATGCTAGGAAAATAAGAAAAAAATCTCATTAAACAGAAAAACGTTGACTTCTATTCAAACTTGAAAACTAAAACCCCCTCTTATACTAGCTGTTACGATTTCTCGCTACTAAGCGTGCAAAGCGATCAGTAACTAGACTCTGTGATTGATTTAAAAAATGCGTGCGCAACCTGTACTCAACCAATGAGCTGTAAGCTATGTGTAATTGTTTTAATTTCTGTTGAAATGCGCTCTCCAATGATAACCTCACTTGGGAAAAAATTATATATTTCTCCGTCCTTACATTCTTCTCGTGTCCTGTCGTCTTTAATAGCTTTTGTGAGTTCGTTAGAGATCTGTTCCACTGCATCGATTTTTTCTTTCAGGCGAGCTTTCAGTTTGTCAGCAATGGCTTTTACAATATTGTCAGCATCGAGATCATCTTTTTCGTGGACCCACATTTTGATACTGTTCTGGTAGTAAGAAAGCAAATAGCATAATGAGGAACATATTGCTTACCAAGGTACTTTGTCATTCAAAATATATAATTCAAAATCGCCGTGACTAAAAAAAGTGGTTTTAAAAGGCAAGTCAAATCGAACTCGCAAACTTCATTCAAAGTTTAAAATACTTCGCAGCTCGCGCACACCTTCATAACAGTGTTACAAACTAGAGAGTTAGTTGGCAGACTACTAACAAACAAACGTAGATTACCTTAATTGAGTCAGCTCCGTTTGCTATGTCGCCAACATTTTTTATCTCTTCACTTAAGCCTGCAACAATGTCGTCTGGCTTAACATTAGTGGGTTTACATCGCGTTTGTGGCGAAGTTTCCGGGGATTTTCTTGCACAGCCAGAGTTATCAAAATGCAAAAACCCAAGACCTTCAAACATGCGCCCATTCTTGGAATGCTAAATTACGATGTTCATGTTAAGACTGTTTGCTTTTACATTCCTTTTGTTCTTTCGACAGGAAGACTGAGGGCGTGTTTATAGAACGAGTGACGTCACAGAGGCCTGCGCGCGTGTTATAATTAGTGATTAGTGATGACGTAACCTGGCCTCAGCATACTGCAGAGATGATTCTTAGTTGAACACACTAACCTCGTCAAAAAAAAAAAAAAGTGGAGAAGACCCTGGGGATGATGTTAGGATTTTAACCGGATGTAGGCGAACGAAGATCCTGCTTGATTGCTCGGGCTTGATTGCTTAACGTTGGATCTCACAGGAAAACGAAAATACAATATTATAGCGGAGCTCCGGTGACCCCAAGCGGAGCCCCATAACCATATAGGAAAAAGAAACCCATGTATGGATTTTCTCAAGGTTATCATGGACAGCGGTATTGCTCGTGGGCGCGTACGCACGACGGCAGAGTCGAGCAACATGGCGACCATACTCCAAATAATAGGTTGACAGAGACACGCAGTCTTGGTTTACCGTGTAGTTCTTTGATATTGCACATCCCTCTTATGATCAACTGACGCCTGTCAAAACAAGGTATCTGCTGACCAGTATCACGTGACCATATCGCGGACTCAAGTCAACAACTCATCGGGGTCACGTGCCGCTGACCAAGTGCTGGATTTTCGATTGGATCGTGGGCTCATGTCAGGCTAACTTGTTGAGAACAGGGCAGGATTGTTCGGAAGCCAGTTAACGCTAGCGCAGGATTAAAATTTATTTGAACTTAAAAATTTATCTAAACTTTTTCTTCTATACAAATGTTTTTTGCTACTTTGCTTTGTGTATATGGTGATTAGTCTGATTATAAAACTCAAAACAGAAGGTCAAACAAGAAACAGAAAACCTTACCACAAAACTCAAAGCAAAATTCTACCTCTTCCTTGGTTAGCTGAATCGGGCACTGAACAACCTGGCCAAGGAGCTACGCTTTTAGGCTGGCCTAAATCTATATATTATAATGGTGGATGTCGGAACGCGTCAGTTCGAAGCTAAAAGGAGTGGCGGAAATGACGAACAAAACAAAATAAATTGAAGATAAAATCGGTCTGCGTAGGTTAGAAAGCAGAAACTGCAGGTGACTGCATACGAAAAACGTAGAATCTGCGAGAGATCTCAGACCAAAAATATAATGACAAACAATTGACTGCAAGGCTGCTGCTACATGAACAACGTTTCGAGACACCAACATGACAAGAACAGATAAAGCAGGATCCCAACTGTGGCCAGAAGGGCGAAACTGCTGTTCAACGTTACCATCTTGTTTTATTATCGGTTCTTGTCATGTTGGTGTGTCGAGACGTCTTTCACGTAGTATCAGTCTTTTAGCCAATTCTTTGCCATCACGTAGGTTACACGTTTTACGATTCATCGCGTCTATTCATCCCCGTGGGGCTCTAATGTCCCCGCTAAATTCTCTGGCTTTCTGACAAAACTACGTGCGGAGTGGATTAGTTGCATGTGAGTGTCACGCCCGGGGACAAGGAAAAAAGAGCTTTTCAGCTTTTTGTGCCAGTAAAGTAATTTCCTCCTTTGCTGTCTCAAGCCTCCTACGTTCTGGATAGTACAAAGCAAGTCATTTGCTGAGTATTGTTCCATAAAATCAACCCAGTTTTAATTTTCTCAAAAAAAAATCTAAAAATGGATGAAAGTTCCCCTTCAGCTTTAGAGCATTTGATGGTAGATAGAAAACAAAGATCTCTCTTAATATACATGACGCGGGTTTCAACAATCAGTATTATTTGGAAACGAGTTAATCGTAAGAAGAAAGGACAAGTATCGATTTTCTCAATCCCAATCTTTACTCTAAGATGATTTCCGCTCGGGTGGCCAAAATGTCAATCGCCAACAACAATCCTTTACCTGGTTCAATCCATTTAATGATTGATTGAGATTCAATGATAAACGGCCAATCATCTACAACTTGTTTCAAGTAAAAATAACAAACACACAGCGGTTCAAGAGTGTCTACAATTTGTTTCAAGTAGTCAATAACTTTAAGTTCTAACCAGTGGCTGTTTTGGTAGCTTGTGTACATCCGCCCCCCCCCCCCCCCCCCCATGCCCTAAAAAAAATCCCCCAATTTTTGAGGGAGGGGCCTGATGTACAAAGGCTATTGTCAAAATAACCTATTCTGCAGAATATATAAATTGAATCAATTAATTAATTAATATTGAAGTTTCTTTTGCCGGTGATCAGTCAAGGAAAACAAGCACTGAATATTATTTTGTGCCGTTATGTTGGCTATATTTCTCCTTATCGGATACTGTTCTTTCTCAGGAATCTCGATAAAATCGTGGCAGGCAGCATAAGTTTAATTTACAAGGGCCATTTCCATTCTCTGAAAGGATTCGGAAGCTACCAAGGGGTTGGAAAAATGTCTAGAACTCAAGTTCAAGAAACTTGATGTTAATTAAAGTATTTCTGTTTTTGTCCTCTATTCTAAATACTCATTACTTACTGTTCAATCCTCGACAAAACCCGGACTGGATCCAAAAAAAATCGGATCACTATAAATTTCTGTCAAAGTAGTCACTTAACATTTCATGATCAAGTTTTGGCCTAGAAATATGACGGCCTTTTTTCGCAGCTCAGGGAAGCAAAGTTGTAACGGTTCTTTTTCGTATAACATATCCCACAGGCGCCCCAAGCTCACGACACTAAAGGTATAGTTGTTTCGCGTAGACAGGCATAAAAAAAGCTACAGAAAACAGACGAGGTAAGTTTACATACTTTATGTTTTTGAAAACTATACATAAAAATGCCGTAAGAAACACACTTGTGGCCTTCCACACTGTACATAGTTTTTTAAATTTATTTTTAAAACATTATGGTAAATTACTTACCTATTATTGTAAATAGTTGCCGAAAATGCTTTTGAGGAGCAATTATTAAAGATTATCGTTATCATAACGAACGTTTTGATCAAACGCTATGGCGGACTCCATACACTGTTTTATAGAGCGCTCAAAATCGACGGTCGGAAAAAGGCTGGGCGGTCGGAGTGAAACGGTCAGTCCGCTCTTGGTCCAATGTGTGATACGGAGAAGGACTGGCACGAGCGCTCCTAATGTCCTCTCGACGAACTGGAAATGAATTTTTTTTTCTTCCTTTTTAACCCACCTGTAACGTACTAAAAAAAAGGCCTTTTTGATATGTTTGGCCCACTACTGAATACTATTTTGTCTGTTAGAATATCACTTAAAGGCGGACAATTTCGAATATTCTTGACGTTTAAATCAAGTTTTTAATGCCAGATATAGTCATCTGATATGGATACAAGTTAAAACGCGTGTTTTAACATGTTTATTTAAAGCTCCCCCCTACCCACTCATGGGGTAGAGTTAACGGGAGCAGAGTCCACCCGCACGAGGAGCCTCCAACATATCTTCGATGCGACTAACTTTAAGTAAGAGGTGAAAAGCTGTTTGCCTCCCTTGTGGGAGGCATTTCTTAGACTCGCACGAGGCGTAGCTTCGTTTTGGTGCTAAGCTTGTTTTCGTCCTATAACGCCATGCAATTGCTGTTTTCATTTGTTATCTTGACAGACGTGTTAAACTTGTGATTTTCTTCACACAGTAGCTACAGCTTGAATGACCTTAAAAACTTTCTCTTAAGCATTTTCGTGGTAATCTGCTCAAATTTGAGTGAAAAAAAAAAAACACGAATGGAGGAATGTCCCGCTTATCATGACCAAGTTGTGTTTCACCTCTTCTTTCATGAGAACTCCACTTTACTCCAGTCTAAAGATCGATAGCTTTTTCATAACATAACAAAAAATTAGCTGGATATATTATTTGGATATAGTAATAACACTTTGCGAGTTTGAGTTTCCCTGAATTGCAAGGAACAACGTGATGTTTCACCAAGGGACAAATACAATACCAGAGAGAAGAGCTTTCTTGCATAGACTTTATTCATAAGTCGAAAGCTTACGCGTACAACTAGCGCGAGATCTTACTCATTCACAGCTCGTAATGTCCTGTTTTGATCCCTGAAAAACTCACCTTTTCCCATTGCCTCAGAACAAAAAAATGCGGCAAAAAAGCTGTTGATTTACATAGAAGGGAGTTTCGTGTAATTTCTGTAGAAATCTAAGTTCGAGTGTAAGTAAGTGGAATCTCCTTGCTCGGACCCGCTCGTTTCACTGCCTTACGTATAAGCATCTACATACTTCTTTCTCCGCCATCTTCGATTGAGGTTCCACGTGACCATTTTGGCGGGAAATTTATGGCGATCCGATTTTTTTCGGATCCGGTCCGGGTTTTGTCAATCGGACGCAATCCGATCCAGGTTTTGTTAATCCGGTCCGATCCGGTCCGGGTTTTGTCAATCCGATCCGATCCGGTCCGGTCCTGGTTTTGTAAACGCCCAATATAAAATTCGTTCTGATAATTTGCTAGTCAAAATAAAGATATCGCCCTGTTAGATCTATCACTGTTTGCATTCGAGATATCGACAGTATCGATATTACAAAAACAAATTAGACTTGGTTATCAATATTCGTGAGAATAAAGTTTTCCTCAAACAGCTGAAGGATATAAAACGCCAGAAATCGCCCCGTTACACAAGACCGTTTAAGGACATAACTAGAGCAAAACCGGACAAAAAGATTTATCTGGATAAAACAATTATTTTTGTAAACAATGGATTTTTTAAAAACAACGAGATAACTACGTAGCGTTTTTTTTTAAAAATCATTGTTCCGTTGAGAATGTGTGACGTGAAACCTTCTATGAATAGACTCTGTGTTGGTCTTCCAGGGTAATATCGCATATATCGCATACCGTATATGGGTAAACGAAACATGTGAAGTGTTTATTGTGGTGGTAACAGATCACAATATTGTCATTCTGAGCGGAAGTCCAATGGTAGACGTGTTACTGTCACGCTTTGACGGTCGAAACTCAAAAGAGTCCGAAACCATTTGCTTAGCGATAGTTATATATAAGTAAGGATCTCGATGAAATAAGCTGTAAGACAAGAGGCAATACTTCATTTAGTAGCGAGTGTTAACGTAAACTTGACGACTAAGAAGAATGGCTCAAGTTAGAAGAAAGGTCAGGGTTGAAACAGAACCGGACCAAGAAAACCGTCCAAGTGCATCCGAAGTCATAAAAACACTGGCCGAGTTACAACTTACGAACCACGGCGAAGGCAAAGTACTCTACATTCAGGGAATTAAGAACAGCTGGTCCTGGCGACCGATGTGTTATGCTAGCCAAAACTTCAGAGCTTATTACACTCTGCAGTTATTTAACGCCCGAGTAAAGTTGACCACAAAAGCTATCGAAAAAGCCATCGACGAAAGTTATGTTCCACAACGATTCTTTAAGACTGTTAAGAGCGTGGCAAGTTTGGGTTGTGGCCCAGGTTCGGATCTTTGTGGAGTGAAAACGTTTCTGAGCGAAGCGTTTCCGTTTAGCTCAAGAGGAAAGCAATCACCGCAGTTTACTGGCTATGATGTTGAACTAGGATGGATGCACTATTTGCACAATCTGGGCTTCGATTTTGAGAACGTTGAAATCAACAGAACATTTATTAACGACATGAAAAAGGTCGACGTTATGTTAATGTCATTTTGCGCCAAAGAACTTTGCTGTGGACTTGCAAGCGGGGACAGCCATGAAACGCTGTGGAAAGCAATATCACAGAAAGCGAAATTTATTCTGGTTATTGACAACGAAAAAATGTCAATTGATTTCCCCTCCGAGAAAGAACAGTATAAACAATTCACTTTAAATGACATTCTGGGAAACAAAATTGTCGTTTATTGTTACTATTCAACTGCTAACGATTAAATATTTCCGTGAGGAAAACGTTTTATGAGAGGAGATATAGTAAAAAGTTCTTTAAGGTTAAAGTTGTCATCTTTCGTTTTCATAACTTCTTGTTTACCTAGAGCAGTTGATACATAACGAAATTCCAAACAAAAAACACAATTTCGACTGTATTTCCATGGTTTTTTGTTTCAAATTCATTATTTAACTGTTAAGAAACTCTGTTCGGATAAAAATGATAATTAACAGTACACGTATCAATTTATAAAGCAATATCATTATAATGCCATGGACGTTTTATTTGTAAGAGAAAAATAACAAAAGGTCAATAAATGTAAAATGCTATTTATTACATAAATACACAGACCTCAAATCATTCTTAGCTTGTTAAATCGCTATGTATATATTACTTTTAAGTGTTTTAAATTACATGATTCATCAGATGAATCGATGGGACTCGCAGAGGCAAGAAAAGCCGGCAGGAAAAGAACGCCCTTAGCTCGAGGCCTGGATCCGCCACTGCTAGCTATCTTGAATTAATGGCGGACCTTTCTTCACTTGGGTTTGTTGAACTCTTCACTTACAATCAGTTTGCTAATTGTTTTGGGAACGTGGTTATCTCTGCTACAGCTTCTTCCGAATGAAAAGCTGTCGGACAAAGTCCCTTGGACAAAATTTGCAACCTTAATTTAAGTTTTAAATTTTAATAGCCTCCAGTTGCCACGATAATGAAAAACTACTCTCAGTAAAATCGAGGTGATTATCTCTTGGCCCTTTTTAAAATCTTTTCAGTTAAGTTATATTAAAATAGCCCATTATCTTGTGAGCTGCCCGGCGCTTCGTGTAGTGTGCCGTGTCAAATTCAACTCGTCTATTTGCCTAAGATTAGTTTGTTCGGCTATCATTTAGCGAGTCTCATCTTTAAGAGCCACTGAAGTGCCCTCACAAATGCCTGACGAAAAGCGTTGTTTTACTGTTATTTAGAAAGCCGATTATTGGCGAGTATTGTCGTAAGTTCGGTTTTTCAATAAACAAATATTGACCTGATTTTCAACATGGTAAGATGTCTGTTTTTGCGCGTGCAAGACTCCCTTCGCAAACGAACGGACCGTCTTAGCCCATAATCATTTTATCAGGGCCTGGCTATCTTGAAATGTGTAGAAACTGAAAGGGAATTTTTTTCTGAAGTCATTAATTCAAATAAACTAAATATTGAGGTTGAAACAGACGGAATAGATAAAGGGAGTTTTTTCCTGAAGAATTCAAATATATTTGAATTTGATTGATACAGACAGTTTAATATCGTCAGCTATATACTTTTCGTATAATTTTACCGTAGTCTATTGTGGATCCGTGAATTTGATTGGCTATTACCGTTTTCTACCTGCTGATAGAAAACAGTTACGCATCAGTGCACATCGCGCATCACGTTTGAACCTGATGTAACATAATAAAACAGTTCTTTTCTACGCGTTACTTGACATTTTTTCTTTTTATACAATGAGACTACGGTAAATTTATACTAAAACAATTAGACTTCTCGCCCTCGTTTATTAAGAGCGATAGTCAACTCGGCTGCGCTTCGTTGACTATCTACTCTTAGAAAACTCGGTCTCGTAGTCTAATTGTTAATAGGGACCTTCAGATTGGACTACGAGTACAAGATTGAGTACGAGTGCGAGTTTCGATTTTCAAACCAGTAACTTTTCTAGAGCCCTCGCTCTACATGTTGGTGTTTAGGTAGAGAGGGAAGCGCATGGGATGAGATAGGTCTGTGTTGTGATAAGGTGGAGCCTGCATACTAGAATTGAAAAGTCGTTCTCGTACTCGATCTCGTACTCAAATCTGAAGTCCCCTAATAAGTCGTGTATGACCAATACTCATCGTGTTTTACCTACTTACTTACTTACAATATACAGGCATCCAAAGAATCACAAACGAAAAAAACCAACACCTTTCAGATCGAAAACGTTCACTGATGAAGATTTGCTCAGCTTTCGAGTTAAGACTCCTTTTCTACACTATCTTTCCGGTGTTCGCGGGGACATGTGCTTGTGACAAAGAAAATGCTGTGAAATGTGACGAGCATGCACATTCACAAACACATCCAAAGATGCCGCCATCTTGTGGTTTTATGATGACAGAGGGAGGGGGGGGGGGGGGGCAGGGGGGCTAAATCTCCCTTCTCCCTACTTTCTGAGCCAATTTCTCCCTCCTCCCTACTTTTTGAGCCAATTTCTCCTTCCTCCCTAAACGGTTACGTTTCTTTTTCTCCCTCCTCCCTACTTTTTCCCCCTATTTCTCCCTCCTCCCAACTTTTTTTGGGCCATTTCTCCCTCCTCCCTATTCTGTTCCTCCCCCCTCACGACAGATTATAATCACAACACGAGTACGTTAAAATAGCTTAGCATTATTTTTCCCGGCTAAACTTCATAACACCCGACCGCTTATCGCATCTCATCGAATAACAACTGCCTATTGTGTGGAGTGACGTTCTTAAAAGCGTTTCGATACTTGTGAATAAAATAGCAGTTATAAGGTTGCGGCCCGTCTTCTATTCAGCCCTCATAACATGATGAATATTTTACTTTCACAAGGATATGTAAAGGCACAAACCAACTTCTCTCACAGAAAAAATAAAGGCATTTGAGCTACAAAGCAAAGAAAAGCACTTGTTTTTTGAAGAATGCATGACATACATGTATTTGCGTACATGTAGCTTCTGTCACTAAGTTTCATAGCTTTATTACAGATACACACAAAGTGAAATCAGTGATCATAGTTATCCAGTGTTATTCAGTTAATACATGTAAGTATGAAGACAGTATCACTAAAGAAACAAAAGTTTCCTATACTGACCACACCTTAATTACTTATATGTACAGTCTAACTACATGTATTTTCTAAGAGGCAGGAGTTAGAGTAAGGAAAAATATATGTGGAATGGTAAAAATTTTAAATGATCTCTAACTGAAATGATTAAAAACTACAAGCCTTTAACTCCCTGAACTACAGTCTTCAATGGGTAAAATGTGGAATTGGAAGACTTTAGTTCAGGCAGTTGAAAGCCTTTGTTTTTTTAATCATTTCATCCAGAGATTTTTTTAAAAATTCTTACCAGCTGCAACCCTTTAAATAATATTTTCACATAAAAGAGAAGTATAAGTCGAAAAGGTTCTTGAGCTTTGCAAAAATCGACAAGAGTGGTCAAATACACGTGACACAATTGTATCTTGGCTGAAAAGTGACTTACAGCGAAGAAAGAAGTACCACATTGTTTTTCAACTTTGCCTCATTAGTTCATGTCATACTTCTTTCTAATTATCTTATATTTGACTCCGGGACAGTCCTGCACTCTGCCGCCTTCAAACAACACCACACCATGCTCTTGTAACACTGCTTTCTCGCCAGGGATATACGCAGTGATAACCTTCCCACTGCTGAGTTTCAGCAAGGCACACTTCCGATTCCCTGAATTGGGTTTCTTTGGCTTTCGGGTAAAAACCTTGATACAAACTCCCTTTCGCTGAGGGCCACGAAGCACCTGCCTTGATTTAGGGATAATTTTCTTTGGCATATCTGCCTTGGTTCTGACTTTTTTCCATCTGTATTGGTTTACTGTGGCAAAACATCTTGTGCCATTAGTGCCTGGGGAACATGTCATCTCAAGGTTTGGCCAGAGGTAGTTTCTCACAATCGCGAACATGATCGCTGACTGTGTCCTCAAAGTTGGTTGTCGATTTACAATGGGTAATGGCTTAAAGTGATGACAATGGATTGATCGCGCTTGCTGGGTGACAGACTGAATCTTGGCTGAGAAAGATTTAATTTCAACACATTAATAACACAGTAGTAAAGTGCAAGTACATGTAGTCCTTTTCTACATACTGTACAATAATTTTTTTTTTTTCATAGATTGTTGTTATAAAAATCATTATAAGACCTTTGTTTTCTCTGACTACAACCGCAACAGAAAAACAATCTCTGGCAACAAGATGTTTATCTTAAATAATATAATTTCATGGTTGCAATCTCATGTTAGTAGTAAAACTTGCAGAAACAGAGCAAAGCCCTCCACAATCCTACATTAAATGCATTTTGTCAGTCTAGCAAACAAGGGCAGAGTTGTGTAAGGACAGGAAAGCAAATTAGTTGAGTTATTTTCACTATGTAAGTAAATAACGCGTCAATTAATACTCTCTTTCTCCTGCATACATGTTTGCATTACAACGCTATACAACTGGCTTCAGAGGCAGATCCAGGATTTTTCTTAAGAGGGGGTGCACCTCCAAGGAGTGATGTCACTGACTGGTGGGGTAAACAAATTTTAAAAGCGAATACGAAGAAGAAGGCCTCATTTCAGGGATGGGGATGCGCACCCCCTGAATCCTCCTCCTAGATCCAACCCCTGGGCTTAAAAAAAACCCACACCACATTTCCATCTAGTCAGAGGGAAAACTTAAAGCATGCAACTCATTCACACATGTTTTCTACATGTAGCACTTTCCATCAGTGACATGTTTTTTTTCAAGTTTTGATTGGGTCAATGGATTGTCTTGAGCTGTCTATTGTGATTGGCTAGAGTGATTATACTGGTTTTGGTTTCATAAGACTTGGTTGAAAACTGCTCCAAAAACTTATTTTGTTGGGTCTTGTGTACCAAAGTCATTTGCAATCAAGTGTCAAGCAATACTCTTCATCAATACCCTTGATCGACCCTTAATTGACACAAGATCAATACTCAGTTAACAGTCCATCTACACCTCTGTCGACACTCAATCGAAACTATCAACATCTCAGTCACAGTCGGTTGACAGTCAACTACAATATTTTTGATCAATGCGTATGAATTGGTCAACACTTGTGTTAGTGTTATTAGTTTCATTGTAGTTTTAGCATTTTTATTATTTGAAAGTTTCAGAGTTGGCGTGATGTCCTCTGGATATCGATGTTCATGTTGCTCACCTGTAATAATATTTAGATTTAGATTTAGAAGTGTTGAGTGTTGACTAAATATCAATTGAGATGTCGATCGAGTATCAATCGAGATGTCGATCAAGGGTTAAGCAATAGAGCACTTTTTCTGTGTTAAATACATGTAGTCTCATCTAA
>JAHPZR010014833.1:0-27500 GCA_019787425.1 Platygyra sinensis | reverse complement strand
TATTTTGGGATATCTCGGCATGAAACGTCGAGGAATACTTTCTCCAGAACAGGATGCTGGTTCTGTCCTCATGTACCGGTTCACAAGAGCCACTTAAAAGGACCAAACAATACACAACAGCTAACCAATATGACTCCTAAACAAAGAAAGAACAATGGTTATTCCCTCGTGAACCCGTACATCAGGACAGAACCAGGATGCTGGTCCATTCACAGCATTGCACTCCTTCGATCCTCTCCCCTCACTCTCTCTTTCCACAGCATCATTTCCCAGAACCTACATATATTTCATTAATTGGAGAGAGGCACTGTGAGAATAAGGTGTCTTGTCCAATATGTACTATATAACAGCTCTCAGTTGGGTTATGACCTAGGGGTCACTCAAGCTAGATTCCAGCATTATTTGGCGGCTGTGCCTCGCATGTACATGTCTTTTGAAGTTGAACATTAGCTGAACATATAAGAGACAATTCTGCCTGACTGTATAATATACATGTAAGGATTCTCCTTCCTAAACCTTGTACAGACTTAACTGACCATTCGTTCTTTAAACACAACTGTTAAAAAAATCATCACAGTATATACATGCTTGAGTGTACATTCAAATTTTTGATACATGAATACAGTACTAGTAATAATTCTCCAACTGGCTCTTGTTTGTTTCTTTTAGTGGATTAGCAAATGATCATACAAAAGAGTCATTTGATCTTAAACATGAGTTGGATGGGAAAATGTTTCCTTGCCACTTCATTAAGATAGGTAAGTTCAGAGGCTCACTAAACACTACTGTACATTAAACTAGATGAGTTCAGGTTCCAACTGTTTGAAGGCTGGATAACGCTATCCACCAGGGGCCGGTTCCTGAAAGGAGGAATAACTCTACTCCAGGGATAAATGTGCATTATTTCAGGGATAACTTTACCCCCAGAATAGATTCTGCTCCTGAAAGAAGGAATAGCGCTATTCAGGAAATAAATCTGGGATAAATGTGCGAAAAACAAGATCGCCGACCTGCACCAGATTTATACCTGGAATAACTGTTATTTCTGGTATAATTTATTCCTCCTTTCAGGAACAGGCCCCAGATAAATTGCTATCCAGTAGATACAGTATTGTGCAAAAGTGATGCAAGCGAAATGCGTGAATTTCGTTCTTTGTTCCCCCGAACTTTCGCGCGAAAGTGCGTGTAAAAGTTCGAACGTAACTTCGTGGCGTTTCGAACGCATTTTCGCTGGAACAAAGAGCGATATATCCAAGAACTTTCGTTGTCTCCACGACAATTCGAGTTATTTCGCTAGCCAGGACGCAGAATTTCGCTATATGGTCAACAATAGTTTAGCAGCGTTCAGGTAACTCCTGTACGTGATCGACTGGTTATGTAACTTACACGAAATATATCTTTGTTTTTCATTCATGACTGTGCTTTCAGTTGAAGCAGATAACTTACGAGTGGTAATTTTCAACTGTTGGATGTGTAAATAAGTCACACAGCTAACGTTCAAAGGGTAGAAATGCTATTTGCGAAGAGTTTTACGCAATTTGCTGGCTTGGCTCAAGTTGAGAAACGGTGCGATGTAATGAACATACTGAACAGATTTCTGAGCGACTTACCATTCTCGTAAGGTCAGCAACCTCTGTTTGTCCCACAGAAAAACCAACATATCTGAAGTTACGTGGCTGATGTCCGCAAAAGCAAAACTTTCACATGTTTGATGGTTTGTTATGAACGTTTCCACGTCGATGAACATTTCGAGTTGATGCAAATCGCTCGTAAGACCATGTGCTTTTGTTGATTCGATCCCAGTTCCCTTGCATTATACCTTGCCTGACTGCGTCACACAGAGGTATTTCCGGTCGTTGCTTTGTCTCCATCACGCTGGCAGAGACAAACGCATCAGTCGGAAATACGAATGTTATTAAATTCTGAGTTTTCAGTATTTCTAGATCATGGACAGCATCTAATTTGCTCCAAAGTCCGTGTTGACGAACTCTTAATTTGTACAGCGAACCTCTGATGCTTGAACCTCAAACTCTCTCACAATTCGAATCAGCGGAACTAGGTGAGAGCTCCTGTATACCCGGCTATTGTTGGGGCTTAAAACAAAGGTTGGAAAGTTGTTTTACGAGCCGTAATTTTTTCTACTTTAATTCCCTATTATATAAAAAGATTGTTACCCTATCCCGTCCTAAACACATTTACACTGAGAAAATACACAGAGATCCGTGTTTTAAAAATTTAATAAAACGTTTTACAACACATACATATAGCAGCTGAGCTCAAAAAAGCCGAGATAGCCTAAAGTGGCCTTTATATAATAACGAGATGCCTAGAGTAAATACAGTGGCCCCCCGCTACAACGAAGACCCTGTTATAACGAACAACATTTTGAAAGCCCAGCAGAATAACAGCAAAAAATATGTGGAAACAAACCCCGCTATAACTAACGAGATCCCCGCTCACAATTTACTCCGCTATAACGAATATTTTGTCCTGTCCCTCACCGTCCGTAAAAATGGCATGATACAAATGGTTGATAAGCCAAACACACCTCCTACTGGTCAAGATAGCGAAACTTTGACCTTCAAAGCTTTGCTTTATTTATATGTAGCTGTCCGCGCGCAAGTCTGTGGACTGTTTTGCGTGGTGTATATTTCATTGTTCAGCTTGGTCCGTCCAGCTTGGTTACCCCGCTATGACGAATATTTTTGCTGTTAACCAGATAATTCGTTTTAACGGGGTCTTTGCTATAACGAAGACCCCGCTATAACAAACATTTTTTGCGGTACTGTGGCACTTCGTCATAACGGGTTCCACTGTACATTAATTTTCAAAACTCAAACGAAAATCTTAACATGAACTTTTAATCTGAGCGGGTTTGCTTTTCCCTTTTTCTTATTTTGGCTTAGTTACCTTATAATATTGCCTATGGTCGATTTGCCACAGAGCGGTAATCCGAAGCTTCTTGATGATTCGTGTAACGCTTGAAAAGCTGACGATCAAACCTTTGTTTTTTAGGGACTTTAAGATCCCAACTGGGGAAGACCTTGTTTTTCAAGGAGCTCAATTCGAGTTCTCGTAGAACTCGAGACTTTTGGCATGATTACAAGTGCTTGAAAGCGAATAACCTTGCTTGAAGTGTGTTGCCTGCTCGCTATTCACAACGCGTCCCTGTGGTAACAAACAAAACCACCTTCACGGGGACTGGGGTGAGCAGGAAAAATCGTTTTGTTTTATACAATGTATATGGCGTTCACGAAACAGCTTACCACTCAAATCAACATGTTTAAAAAACAAACAGTATTGCTTTTTACTTTTGGGATCAAGCCCACTCTTAAGTGCTTCTTGAGGCTAAAAAGGTAAGTTATTAACAGTAGTTGATTGATTAATTTGCAACTTGAATAACAAAACACGCTTTCGCCAAGTTTAACGCCAGCGCAACAGAGAAATAGAGAAGCAAGTTTCATGTTTTCTTCACTGCGAACTTTGCTTGAAATCGCTCAAATCTTCCCAAGAAAGTTCGCTACGAACTTTCACGAGGAGCGAATTGTCGCGCGAAAGATCGCAGCAAACTACCGTGCACCGTGAAATATCGCTCGAAAGATCAGGCCGTTCCAAACAATAGGTGTCGCGAAAATGCAGCGAACTATCGCGATTTGTCGAGGAAATATCGTGTGGAACGAAATTTCTTCGAAAAGCTCCCAAGCCAGGAATTTCGACGAACTTCGTTTGCATTACTTTTGCACAATACTGTAAGTGTTGACCAAACAAACTGTGCTATCTGCTATACAGATACAGATACAGATATGGTGGATAGTTTTATCTACCTTTCCAAGAACCTGGGCCAGGTGATCAGTTCTTATGCAGAGGCTCACTCCCTTAAATCTCAATGTTTCCCTTTGAGATTCTTGTGAAACAAAATTTACTGCTTCCTTCTGGACCAGCCAGTAAGTGTTAAATGTGGTATCTCTACAAACTGACTAACAGTTATTACAAACCAGGGCTGTCATTAAGGGTGGTGACCCATAGCACCTGTTATGGCTGAAAATGCTTGATTTTTCCTTGATGCTACAGGTGAAACTGCCTGTTGTCGATAGAATTCAACCACAATGTATTGCTACGGGTGTGGAGAACCAGGCTACAGGTGACTTGAAACTTAATGACAGACCTGCAAACTGTACTGACAGTAGGTGTCATCAGAGAAAATTATGCGGTGCTTCATGTATATGTGCATGTACTGGATGGTGTTTAAGAGCTGTGTTGTGTACTGTTTTGCAGTTCCTATCATGTCATGGGGTCCCAGTTTCAACTTTAGTATTTGGTTTGTGCAGCTGTCAGGAGTTGATGATCCTGTGATTGTTCAACCAAGTCTTGCATGGTTCAATACTGTAAGTACATAAAGCTGCACAGTGAACCTGACTGCCTTTATTACAGCTGATGTACCATGTTAATAAACAGTACACCAAACTTAGTAGTACTGTGTTGTAATAGCATCCTTTTACCCACCTTTTTCCCTTAGAGTATTGCCCATATTACATGTAAAAACTCTCTTTTAACATTTAGAGTATACTTACATATACAAGTCATTATGCAGTTGTTCAGTGTATGATCATAGTACAATGTAATTTGAGGGTTCTCCCCCAAGGGAAAACTGTGTCAAGCTGATCAGACAGGCAAACAAGAAGTAAAATACACTTGCCCAACCACATTGAGGACTGAAAATTTTAATAAAAGAAAATATATCACACAATTACTGGTATGTCATTTGTTTTTTGTCTTTCAGTATCGAGAACGAGAAGCAATACGCCTTTGTTTGAAACACTTTCGACAGCACAACTACACAGAAGCTTTTGAGTCATTACAGAAAAGAACAAAGATCTCTCTTGAACATCCTGTTCTGACAGAACTTCACCAAAAACTGGTAACAGTTTTTATTACTAATAACATAATATTGATGATTACTGTCTTAATACATGTACTTTCTAATAAAATGAAGTAAGAGGCAGAGCTAATGTAAGCCATGATTTCAAGAGAGAGCATTCCATAATTTCTTGGGTATGTGTGGCCAAAATTCTCCCCTCCTGGATACTCTCTCAAGAAGATAATTACATACAGTCACTTTCAAATTAATTCACTCACAAATAACTCTCAAACTTGCAATATATATTAAAAGAATTTTTTTCCCAAAATGTGGACATCTACATGATGTACGGGAACAGATCTGTTTGACAGTGAAATGAAAACTTTAATTTACACACTACTGTATGTCTGAAAACCAATGGCTTCACCCATGTTATGATGAAAGTGTATACCTGGTAAGTAATAATTGTAATTCACCATCCTCGTTCACTTATCACAATCACAATGGCTTTGACGTTGCTGATCCTAGCAGTAAGCAGGACACTTGTCCCATAATATTATTATGAACTCAGTTACCTGTAAATGTCCTTGCTCTTCATTAGTTGTTGTAGCTCAGTGGATAGAGCACCCAGAGGTCATGGGTTTGACTCCTGTTGGGGACTCAGATTTTTCTTTGTTCCATGCTTTCATGTGGATCATGCCATGTCAATCAGTTCTTTTTTCACAGCTAATAATTAGTTTACGCTTTCATTATTCCATTGATCATTGAAAGTATTATTATTAATTTCTGTTCTGTTCACTGTTTTGAATTTATTTCTGTTTTCTGTTTAAGGTGATAAATAATGACTTTGATGGATGTGAAAAAATCATAGAGCAAGCTTCCAAAGGTAAAGTTGTTTGCCAATGGCCAACAGCTGTTGGTCGATATTTTTTGGTTTGCATTGACTTGTCATACTTGTTAATTCCCTTTCACTCTTTGCTAAGGTTACAAAAAAAAAATTACTAGTACTTTCTATAGTGCATATCTCTAAGAACTGGGTGGCATGTTGAACAGATGTACTGTTTAATCCCATACGGATGATTTTCCTAATAATTATTCCTGTCGCCCATCTGCTGGATTATAGTTGCTTCATTTTGTGATAAATGAATAAAGATCAAAGGCTGAATTTTAAGCTCAGTAATGAAGTGTGAAAAGTGCACCCGGATCAACTTGACATGAGCGTGGGATAAAGAAAAAAATCTGAGTCCTCAATAGACTTCGGCAGTTCATACTCGCATGTATGACCTCGACAGTGCTGATCCTAGCAGTATGCAGGACACCTGTCACATTTGTACTCAGTTAGGGACTGTTCAAAAAGTACAGGAGGGGGGGCGGGAGCACTTCAAAATGTGGCGGTTAGAAAACACAAGGCCCACCCCTTCAACTTGGCACAAAACTGAGTGACCCACCCCTAAATTAAGCCCCCCCATAAGACATGACATTTTTGGTTGCATAGTCTGAAAAAAAATTACATTTTGTGGATGAAATTGTGGTATTTTTTACATTTTACATTTATTTTATAACAACAATACAAAAGTATGCAAAAATAATATTGTTTTCCATTACCCTTGCAACTTTAAGTCATGACTGTAAACTCAAAGAAAACTTGACCTTTTACTTTTCACACTAGGCCTCAAGGCAGGTAAAGCAGTGATCCCTCTAGAAAACGGTTGTAGTGAGTCCTGGGAGTAACATGGCCAGACAACTCCCAGATCCTTGTGCATGTGTCCCGTACCCTCAGGGACAAATAGCATGTAGACCCAATATCATGTCAACTCTGCAGTCTTTGGCATGATATCTTGATTAAAATTACATCACCAATGATTGTGTTATATTTTTAATCATGTACTAGACAAAAGGTGGCTATTTTGTGTTCTTGAATACCAGCATGTCAACGGAGTGCAGTATTTTGAATATTTCTGCCCTGGGACTCCTTGATTAATCTGTTAGCTTTTGTACAGAATTTACAATAAATAAATTATCATCTCTATTGTACACCAGCCAAGTGTAGTTTTTCAAATACAGCTATAAGAGTTTTTGTCCTTTGGAACTGAAAGGAGTTAACAAACAATAAAAGGAAGTGACACACTTGAACACCAACCCACAGTCTGTCAAATGCCTTACGCATAGCCAATAGCTCCCACATGTGTTGTTGAGCTTGGGCTTTAATGAAGGGGTGCTTTGCACCCGTCTGGGCAGTAAAGGGCAGACTACATACAGTAGGGCTCTTAGTCCTATTTCTGCCCATCGGCTATGCCATGCTGATGAGGTCTAAGGGCCGATTTACACAGTATGACTTTGACGCATACGACAAGCTTACGACACGCCTACGATATGACTTGGGCATGGGCGTAGCCAGGATTTTTCAAAGGGGGAGTCACACTGACTCATACAGAGGATACTCATCAGATTGTCACCTGAATATTGTAGGTTGTTTGCTTACAAAAAGGCTTCCAAAGGGGGGGTCAACGGGCACCCCAGGACCCCCCTGGCTACGCCCTTGCTTGGGACCATTTACACGTGTATGACATTCTCACTTTCAAAATGTAATATGCAAAAGTTTGCACCAGGATTTACGGAGCAAAAGAGTTCTAACAAACGTAAACAAATATTTTAGTTGTCCTGCGCTTTAAAAAATCTTTCTAACGAGATGTTTTTCACTTAATCCATTCCGTACTTTTTGAGAAACCACTTCATGTGCACCAGTCAACAACAACTTCGCCCGCCATTTTGACGCAAGCAAAATTGTCCTTCATACCCTACTCAGTAGAAATTTGTCACAAAATACGTATGTTCTATAGATTTTGGCTACAATTGTCGCAGCGTTTTAAAACATGTTTTAAAATCCAACGACAATTTTTTTGACATACACAACAGTGGTAAGAGAGTTGTAGGTTTGATTTACACGAAACAATTCATGTCGTAGCACTGTCATAAACTTGTCACACACGACAAAGTCATACCGTGTAAATCGGCCCTAACAAGGCAGAAACAGCTGTCCATGGCTGCCACTACCTGGGTAATATGGCTGTCTGCATGCCATACTGTGGGTTGGTGTTTGAGTGTGTTGTTAAAAATACTTTATTTTCTTACAAGATACTGGAAGTTACGTGCGACATGATTCACGTTTTAGTTGTAATTAAGATCCCTGATTAAAGAAAAAGAGCACTTATGCCATAAAAAAGGAAAAAGTTGTTTGTGGTTTTTTCGTCTCGGGAAAACTTTGGAAATTTCGGACCTTTTTGGAACCTAAGGAGACACATGTGTCACTTGCTTTTATTGTTCAAAAGAAGTTACCTTTGTTGTAGATTGTGTCAAATGTGTGCCAATTCCCATAAAAAAGAAAAAACAGGATGACCCACCCCTATGGGTAGCTGAAAATTGAACGACCCACCCCATTAACCAAGGGTTCAAAAACTGATGACCACACCCCCTCTCTGCTCTGGCCCACCCTCCCCCAATACTTTTTGACCAGTCCCTTAACTTAATACTCGTACTAACTTTATATTAATTCTTAAATTCATGTTACAAATCCATTTTCTTTTCTCTATTTTGTCATGCATCTTATATTTTTTTTTATCTGGGCGGTACCTCGCATGGGTCTCCCATTCGTACCGACCCTTTTTCCGGCTGCATTACCTAATTCTATCGTTATTTGTTTGTTTTTGCATATTTGTAATTTTATGGTAACTAAGCCTAATAAAGTTAAAATAAATAAATACATAAATAATAAATAAATAAATGATGTTGCTCTCCATGAGTTCTCATAGCTCAGTGGATAAGAGCACCTGCCAGGTATTCAGGAAGTCATGGGTTTGATTCCTGTCTGGGACTCATATTTTTTCTTTCTCCCATACCCTTGTCATGCTGTTATATTTACCGGGTAAAATTAGACTTTGTCAGATCATTCTCGTGTTCATGTACATAAAGAGCATTACGACTGCAAACACACTTTGTGCAAGAATACAACTAGTCCTTTTATCAAGGTCAATGAAAGCAAATGTCTGTCCAGTAGAAGAATAGAACAGAGGCCAGTTTAACATTGGTACTTGTAAGCTTGTACACAAAGTTGTTTTCTAAACCAACATTTATTTTTCTGCAGATTGTTTCTTTAGTTATTACATCAGTCAACAAGACTATAAGCCTAAGTGGACGTCAATTATACCTCTTGCTCAAGGTAAGTTTGGTCTAATGCCAGCCATCCTTAAGGCTGGTTTTTATTAGCAATTGAGTTGGATTCAAAAGCACAGAATGATATGATCTAGTGAAAATCAAGTGGACAGAGGTGGAAGTGGAACACTGATTCTGTTTATGACTGTCGTTTACAACCTACATGTACAGCAATGAAAACTAGATTGTCAGAGCCTGGAAGCACTAGTAGAAGAATAAACCAACTGCAATACTCTATTCCGTGCCTTGTGATTGGTTGGTTCTTCCACTTCTGCTTCTGCCTCCGACAACCTAGTTTTTTAGTGGATCTCATTATTAATGAGTTTGAGAAGTTGATATGTTGTTCTGATCTCAGGTGAAGACAGTAGTTGTTCACGTCCTGGCATGAGGGGTGGGCATCAGATGTCAATTGACATGGAAGCTCAAGTCATCTATTTGCTGGGTGGCTGGGATGGAATGGTCGACCTGGCTGATTTCTGGTCGTTCAGTGTTGAGTCTGCTCAGTGGACGTGCCTGTCGCATGACACTGAGCAGGAAAGGGGACCGTGTGCAAGATCCTGCCATAAAATGTGTCTGGATGGCAAAAGGAAGTTGATATATACCTTGGGCAGATACTTAGACTCTGAAATGAGAAACTCAACACCACTCAAGGTATGCATGTCATGTATGTTGTAGAGTAGTTGGATAATCCTGTACATATAGAGGCCTTGATTACTTCATGCTAACCCAAAGGATTGCATCATCTGGGAATGAGATTGCCATAATTCCTTTTAACACACTAGGACTACATGTAAGAGGCTATCAAACTAAGTCACCAGGTCTGGTGAAAATCACCATCTACTGTGAGATCTTGGCCAGTTCTGCAAAGCAGTTTGTCTGATTTGATAAAACACATGGCAAAATCAGCTGTCTTCTCCAGCAATAAAGCTTCCTACATGTACCTTAAAACTTTGTGAAAACCCTGCACTGAATACATGATGGTGACAATCAAATGATTTATGATATATACTGTGTCCTGTAGTACTTGTAGTTTATCCTTGAAGAGTGTATCTATCAAGTTCAAGTGACAAATACATGTACAGTATTTGATCTATTCCCCAACAGAGTGATTTTTATGTTTATGACATAACGTCAAACCAGTGGACCCTTATTAGTGAGGATACATCATCTGAAGGAGGGCCGCCTCTTATTTTTGATCATCAGGTACATAAATGCATTACTTTGTAAGTTATACAAACAGATGTAACTGAATAATGTATGACCCATTTATGCTGTAATTCAAGCATTGCACTCCAACGTGACAAATATGCCTTGTTATTATATGGCACTGTCTCACAAGGACTGGGAACTACTAAATTCACGAATTTGATTGGCTGAAATGGATATTGACCACGGTCTAGATTTTCCCATGTAGACCAGCATCTAGCCTGGTAATGTTTTATAGTGAAACAGCTGCAAGCTAGAATGCAAAATAATTGACTGTTTTCGTCTAAAAATATTTATTTCTGTAAGTGCCAAAGAGCTGATGAGAAAAAGAAATGAAGAGTATGATCAAACTTTGGAAGAATTAAATTTGGCTCATCACCATTCGCAAGGAAAATGTCAGCTAGTACAAACCAGTTACATGAAACGAATTAAAATGTCCTTGTTTTGCCATAAAAATATTATTAACTGAGCTAAGTTGGTCTGTATGGGAGAATCTTGACCTGGGTTGTGTGTACAGACCTCACTGCGTTTGGCCTGTACTTACGACCGCGGTCAAGATTTTCCCATACAGACCTCCTGCTTGGTTAATAAGAGCTATATCTAATTATTTTATAATAACTAATTTTTCAGATGTGTATTGATGTTGAAAAAAGCACCATTTATGTGTTTGGTGGTCGTGTCTTGACCAGGTGAGATGTTGTTCGTTGTTGTTTTTTGTTTTAATCTTATTATTTGTATTATAATCATCTAGAAGAAACTTCAGTATTAAATGTATGAATTTTCAAAAAAAAAAAAGAAATAATAAGACATTGTTGGAGCCTGAAAATGAGGCAGGGAAACTCAATAAGTCAATTCAAACATCTTGCAAAGCAAGACAGGGACCAAGAACACAGAAAATATTTTTTTAATTCTCAAAATGATATTCCACAATTTTTGTGAACTACACTGTACATGACTTCTATTTTTGGGTATTTCTAAAAATTTAAAATTTTTGTTTAGTTATTGCACCTTACTATTGCTATTTGTTTTTAAAAAATCTACCATGGTCTTTCCTAGATGCCTCCTATCTGTACTTCATTCCTGCATTCCACCCTCCCAATCATAACTCAGCAGGAAATTGTTGACAAGAAAGAAGATGACCCTCACAAGCAGAAATACCTTTATAAAGTTTATAATTCATGTATATATACTAAGTTGGGTGAATTGAGTGTTTTCTTTCTGTGATATCAGCACAAACAGAGATGAGAGAGCACAAGAGACTTCTTTCAGTGGACTCTACTCTTACAACTGTCAAACCAATACATGGACTAAACTCAAGTATGAATGCTGAACCTTGATACTGTAAAAATCTGCAGCATTTTCTTCAAGTTCCTAAGTAGCGAGATTTTTGTGAAAAGTAGACAGTTGTGGAACCTGATAAACATCATTTCCTCAACACATCTGACTTGTGAAGCAATGAAAGTAGCCGACGAAACCTCACAGAGAAGCTGGCGAACTTCCCAGGGTTAGGGTTAGGGTTAGGGTTCACTTCCTCTTGGAAACATATTAATCTTTTGTATTTGCTGTATTTTCTGTTTGTAGCATGCTTTGTGCTTAGAAGTACATTCTGTTTTGTTTATTTTTCGTCTTTTGCAGAGATGATTGCCCTGATCTGCGATCAAGAATAGGACATTCAATGTTGTTTCATCCTGTAAGTTATAGATAAGGTACTCTGCAAAAGATGAAGTTATAGTCTGTATGGTGTGAGTAATTTTGATGCCCTTTTTGTCTGTCCCATATTTGCAGGAAAAAAGGCTTTTATATATCTTTGCTGGTCAAAGAGGAACTGAATTTTTAAGGTACAAGTGATTTATGAACCTTGACAGATGTAAACTTTTTTCATCCATGGTCGCTCATAGGCAATTGCAGAAATGTGAGAGGACTGGGAAAGAGTATGGTTGTTATCTGTTTGTTTGAAAAACTAAGATATTCAAATGAAAGATCAACTAAATTTGAGAGTCTTTACCAAGAATAGAAGTATTTAGGGGAGGAAAAGGGCACAATGGTAGCTCTTCAAATATCACCTATAACAGAGAGTTTGTATGGATTTGGTAGACAACTGGCAAGTCACAAGGATTGGAATTTTGCAACTTTTGTGAGGCTCCCATTTGAACAATTTTCCGCTGAAAACTCTTAAACTTGGCTGGGTATCATTTCTTTTAGTAAACTTTCAGTTGAAATGTTTAGATTTTTCAATCTAAGCAATATAAGAAACTTGTCCCACTCCTCTCAAGTTTCTGCAATTGGCTATTGGAAATCATCTTTTGATCAGGAGGACACTAGAGTTGGTAAAATGTTCTAAACATTACTATAAACTTCTTTCCTTGTGTAGTGATTTTATCACATACAATGTGGACACTCATGAAATATCGTTTATTAATGATGGAAGTAAAAAGGACAGTGACCAAGGTAATGACAATACTATTTTCAAAAACATAATACATGTATCTTTGTAGCTCTGATTAAGTCTTTAGAAGTCAAGTTTTTTTTTTTTTCGACAGTTCCTGCTGCTGGTTTTACTCAGAGAGCAACAATTGACCCGGAACTGAATGAAATCCGTGTCTTATCTGTAAGTTGTCTCTTAAGTTAATAAAAGTAATATATAGATTTAGGTCACCCTAAAAGCGGAGCTCCTGTAGCCCGATTAGGCTAACTTAGGATAAGGTTGAATTAATTTTGATTTGAGTTTTGTAACTTTGTGGTGGGGTTTTGTTTGGCTTTCTATTTTGAGTATATTAATCACAAAACCGATACACATTAAAAAAAACAACATTTGCAGAGAAGAAACAGTTATAATGGGGTTTACTTTTAAACCTGGATTAGAGTTAACAGGCTTCCGAAAAACCCAGCTCTGTTTCAACAAGTAAACCTGACATGAGCCTGCGATCCAATCGAAAACCAGCACTTGGTCAGCGGTCAACTTTAATAAAGCACGTGACCTCAATGAGCAACAAACTTGAGCCCGCGATATGGTCACGTGATACTGGTTAGCGGATAACTCAATTTGACAGGTGTCAATTGATCATAACATGGTGTCGTATATATCAAAAGTACAAGTACACGGTAAACTAAGGCTGCATGTCTCTGTCAACCTATTATTTGGAGTATGGCCGCCATGTTGCGCGACTCCACCACCGTCGTCGTCGTCGTGCGTACGCGCCCACGAGAACTACCGCTGGCCACAATAACATGAGAAAATCAATTCATGGGTTTCCTTTATTTCCCTATATGGGTATGGGGCTCCGCTTGGCGGCCCTTGGGGCCGCCGGAGCTCTGCTATAAACCAATATCATGAGGTAAAATTTCTTCACAGAGTTTCTTTCAATTTAGTGGCATGTAACACAGACATTTAAGTTCAGAGTGAAAAGGAGCTCATTCATGGTGTTTTGAGTTATTTTGGCTACGTACTTGTAAAACTATCTTCAAATTGAAAGAAACCTGTTTACTAATGTAAGAAACTGTTTGCGTAATATTACGCTCTTATTGCATAAGTACTGAACTCGACACCCATGTATTGCGTTTTGTTTGTACAGTGACGTTTTTGATTGATTGATTCTCGAATTTCCTGTATATTTAATTATGAGAGCTGAATTTTGCATTCAATCAAGACAATAAAGGAATATCGAAGGAATTGGTCTACGTGGTTATTTACAACTAAGATAGAAAAATTCCGAAAAGATAATAATTTACCATTGAGGGAAAGGATGATTAAGGATGGAGGAGATTATCATGGAGTACAAACAGGCTTCTAGCCAGAATTCTGTTAGTGGCTGAAGGCCCCATCCCGCAAGGGGGATCTTGGGACATGCCCCCCATAAAATTTTTTAAAATTTGAAGCGTCTTAGGTATATTTTGAGCGATTTTCGGTCCATGAACACATTAATCAGACTTGAATGTTAAATGCATCATTGTCTTTGCCAAAAACCTAAAATGGATTGAAACTGTACTTGCTTTGGCCCGCTAAACGCATCAGTTAACACCTCCATGCGACGTTGATTTTGGCGGCCATCACACTGTAATTACTGTTGTAAATAACGTGAAACAACATCTGCAAGTGTTTTACAAATTAGTTCTTCATGTAACCACCAGCAAGTACTCCCCAGTAGGAACGCTTCTTGCTGGACTGCTGGTTAGTGGTTACATGACGTTCCTTATGCATTCCTTATGCTCTACACTGACAAAAACAGAAAAATAGTGCCCAATATTCACTTATGAAGTAGCAAATCACCAAAGGAAACTAAAGTAGAAATAAGGTGATGGTGAGATGGTGTGTAAAGCGTTTCTAGAATCACTAGAATCAAGTAATTTCGTTCGAACTATTATGAAATCGCTGACTGCAAATCAAGAAGATCTATGTTTAATTTATTTTCTCCTGAAAAGTGGCCGTCCACAGGACAACCGGACGGCCACCTGGCTAAAACCCTGATTACAGACTTTTTAATTTGTGCAAAGCGTGACGTAGCTGATGGGCGCAGTTGTTTCCACAGGGTTTGAGTAAGGATAAAGAGAAACGAGAAGAGACAGCCAGAAATTCCTTCTGGGTGTATGATATAGAGCGTAAATCATGGTAAGTCTTTTTGATGGCGATACCTGAACCGCTGTAAGACAATAACTCAGACCATGATGCATATCGCAATATCTACAGCTTGTCACGCTGACTGTCTAGTAGTCTATAATAGCTTATCACACTGACCATCTAGTAAGTCTATAATAGCTTATCACGCTGACCATCAGAGTAAGTCTATAATAGCTTATCACGCTGACCATCAGAGTAAGTCTATAATAGCTTATCATGCTGACCATTCAGTAAGTCTATAATAGCTTATCATGCTGACCATCTAATAAGTCTATAATAGCTTATCACGTTGACTGTCAAGTAAGTCTATAATAGCTTATCACGCTGACTGTCAAGTAAGTCTATAATAGCTTATCACGCTGACTGTCAAGCAAGTCTATAATTGCTATAAATGCAATGATGAGCAGCACAGCCTATTCATTTTCCATGATACAGGTTAAAACGATGAAGTCTTATATTTTATTTACTTTAATGAATACCGGTAGATCAGTGGCTCTTAACATCTATTGCACTAAAACAATCAATGATTTTTTTTTAATTTTCTAGCTAATTTAGCCACTTTTACCCATAATGCATTATGGGTGTGGGGCTGAGCCAAGATCCCATCTTGGGATTATCTCTAGGGCGGGGTTGTTCAAAGCCTGATTAAGCTAACCCAGGGTTAGCGCGAATTTTGATTTCAGTTTTGTAATTTTTTGGTGAAGTGTTCTGTTTATATTATTTGCCCGTCAGTTTTGAGCTGTAGTAATCTGAAACTACGCCAAACATTAGAGGTGAAAAACATTTTTAAACAAGAAAACAAAGTGCTTCAGTTAACATTTAACCCTGGGTTAATGTTAACCGGCTTTTGAACAACCCGGCCCAGTTTTCAACTGAAACAAACCATCTCTAACTTCAGATGTGCTTTCTCTACAATGTTGATGATTTCAAAGCAACCTTTTGCAATGTTAGTGAAGAGCTGGTTCATATTGCGTGTTTCTGGTGGCTTCCGACTAGGCTGGCCATTTTGTTCTAAATTTGAAAAGAAACAATGCCATGACACGCAATTCTTGGTAGTTATAAGAACGTTGCGTGATGACTCAAATACCTGCTAAGGACTGGAGACTGCGACGCGCAACAATCAGAGCTGTTTTGTGATGTTACTGCTTTTTAGGTCGTGTGTGTACAAGAATGAGAACATAGGACAGCAGTACTGGACTAAGATGCAGAATGTAGAGCCATGTCCTCGCTTTGCTCATCAGTTAGTGTATGATGACATCCACAAGGTTCATTACTTGTTTGGTGGAAACCCAGGAAAAGCTAGCATACCTAAGATGAGACTGGATGACTTCTGGTCACTTAAGGTATATAGTGACTGTAATATTAGCTCTCACTACTGAGTGCCATAAATTTCTTTGAGGTTAGTTTGGAGAATTTTGGGCTACATCAGCGAACCTGTGCATTTAATAATAAATATAGTAAAGATGAATGTTTTGTTTATTTTTCACGTTTCAGTTGTTTAGACCTTCCAGAGAGCAGTTACTGCGCAGATGCCGATATTTAATACGCAAACAAAGGTTTAGTAAGCTTCTTTGTGTGTTTGCGTGTCTGTCTTTCTGTGCATGTCTCTCTGTCTCTGTCTGTTTTTCTCTGTTTGTCAGTCTGCCTGTCTGTCTGTTTCTTTGTTCTCTATGTATCTGTTTTTGTCTGTCTGTCAGTCAGTCAGTCTGTCTCTCTGTCTGTTGTCAGTCTGTCTGTCTGTCTGTCTGTTTGTCAGTCTGTCTCTCTGTCTGTTTGTCAGTCTGTCTGTTTGTCAGTCAGTCTGTCTGTCTGTTTCTCAGTCTGTCTCTCTGTCTGTCTGTTTGTCAGTCTGTCTGTCTGTCTGTTTGTCAGTCTGTCAGTCTGTCTGTCTGTCTGTCTTTTTGTCAGTCTGTCTGTCAGTCTGTCTATCTGTTTGTCAGTCAGTCTGTCTGTTTGTCAGTCTGTGTGTCTGTCTGTCTGTTTGTCAGTCTGTCTGGCTGTCTGTTTGTCAGTCTGCTTGTCTGTCTGTTTGTCAGTCTGTCTGCCAGTCTGTCTGTCTGTTTGTCAGTCTGCCTGTCTGTCTGTTTGTCAGTCTGTCTGTCTGTTTGTCAGTCTGTCTGTCAGTCTGTTTGTCAGTCTGTCTGTTTGTCAGTCTGTCTGTCTATCTGTCTGTTTGTCAGTCTGTCTGTCTGTCAGTCTGTTTGTCAGTCTGCCTGTCTGTCTGTTTGTCAGTCTGCTTGTCAGTCTGTCTGTTTGTCAGTCAGTCTGTCTGTCTGTCTTTTTGTCAGTCTGTCTGTCTGTCTCAAAGTCTGTTTGTCAATCTGTCAGTCTGTCTGTTTGTCAGTCTGTCTGTTTGTCAGTCAGTCTGTCTGTCTGTTTGTCAGTCTGTCCGTCTGTCTGTTTGTCAGTCTGTCTGTCTGTTTGTCAGTCTGTCTGTCTGTCTGTCTGTTTGTCAGTCTGTCTGTCAGTCAGTCTGTCAGTCAGTCTGTCTGTCTGTCTGTTTCTTTGTTGTCTATCTATCTGTTTTTGTCTGTCTGTCTGTCTCTGTTTTTCTCTCTCTGTGTCCGTCTGTATGTACTGTCTGTCCGTTTGTCTGACTGTCAGTGTATCTGCCTGTCCATGTCTCTGACTGTCTTTCTGTGTCTTCGCGTCGCCCAGACTCTTACAAGATGTCTGTTTAGATTTCAGGAAATGGCATCACGTGACCCATATTCAGCCCTCCAGTACTTACAGGTAATTGCTGTCTGAATCACAGTGACACTGACATGCAGACGCCAATCACAGTGACACTGACATGCAGACGCCAATCACAGTGACACTGACATGCAGACGCCAATCACAGTGACACTGACATGCAGACGCCAATCACAGTGACACTGACATGCAGACGCCAATCACAGTGACACTGACATGCAGACGCCAATCACAGTGACACTGACATGCAGACGCCAATCTGTCCCAAAATAATTCAACTGATGTTCCACCACACATCGGTCACTAACATTTGATGCTTATTAATGTGTCATTTTATTTTATCCAAAGAACGAGCTCTCGGAAACAGTGGCCCATGATGATCCAGAAGAAAGCCAAGAGGTGATAGAACAATCACTTTAATTTGAACATGCAGATTCTCCTTAGAATACCTAAATATAGACGAGTAGTCAGGTGATGAGAATAAAGAACTTCATCAAGAAGAGAAGATTGCCTTTATTTACCACTAAATACTTATGCTGTTTTGTGTCACAACTTGTACGAGAGATTGTCCACTGTAACACACCAATGAACATGCTTCGCTTTGTGTCCTTTGCAGCAAGCTTTGTGAAAAGTTTGCAGAGTAGTGTGTATGCATCATTAGGGTTGGGTTCAAGTAACCAGCTACACTCTTTTTTTTATAAGAATATATTTTATAGGAATATCGAGGCTGAAATTTGTGAAATTTTAAGCATATTTTAAGAATAAAGCCGAGGCTGAGATTTTGAAAAGGAAAGATATAATTTCGTGTGTTAAAACACCTGTAAATACAATGCAATTTTATTTTTTGAACTTAACCATACTAAAATGCGTTTCTCCGAACGGCGAAACTAGCCAACAAAACGAAAAAACCTGCACTAACTATAGGAAGATTTTCAAAGCTAATGACCATCGATGGACGGTACACATGTAATACATATGCCGTACAGTATTCAGCACAAAAGACATAAACTAAACCGCAAGAAAGTATTATCAATGACAAATTCTTTCTTTTTTAAATAACGAAACCTAGCGAAAACAAAAACAGCACTAAATGAATTCTGAAACGGAAATGTCATAAGCTATAATTTAAGAATTATAATACAAGAATATTTTCAGCCTAAAATCGGCAGAAAAATAAGAATATTCAGCCTGGGCCGGAAAAACAACATTCCTATAAAAAAAAAGAGTGTAGTAGTTTGACACAATAACGAAGTTGTTTTATTGTATTGTGCTTGCGATGCGCTAGTTCTGTTGTGTTATTACTGTGCGTTCACAGGTTTCAAAACCTGTTTCTCCAGGGGAATTAACTATTACTGAGTAACAAAGAGATACCTACTTTTCGCTTTTTTCGTTGCACTAAGCAACGTTATGGGCCAACTTGTCTCATAACGGCACAACATAATGCGTAATTCGTGGCCATATTTTCCCATATTTGTCATAATCGATTATAAAAAGCATTTTTATGTGACGTGCAGATATCTAAATAACAACCGCGAAAGGTCGCCTGTGTTCGCAGCCCGGCGTTAGCGATTTTCTAATTCAGATTTTGTCTTTCAGTTTCGCCTGATTGCATCCAGCCTCTTTTCACATTCAATCGCTTCACAAGAACGAATGGCGACTGATTCAGGTCAGTTGTTGCAATCTAGTTGATACAATCATTAGTTGATACAATTTTTAGTTAGTTCCTGACGCACTAAAATTCTTTGTTAATCTTTAGAGTCTCTGTCGCCGCCCTTGAGTGATGGCTTTACGGGAAGAACACAGGTAAGAGACCAACTTTACGCCTCATAGATCAGCTGCAAACCCCGCTGGGGTCACGCTTTCCGTTTTACGGGTAACTGTTGCAGTGTCTTCGAAGATTGAGAAGAGAAAAGTCGGTAGGCGACAACCTTGGCTTTAACTTCCACAAAAGTTGATAATGCGATAAATGAATTGCTCCACACTGCTGTTGCTAAATCGTAAAGGCATGAAGTTGAAATTCTTCGTCAATTTGTGATTTGTCAAGGTTCGGTGCCATAGTTGGTCATTGCAAAATTGAAAATTGTAATACTGACGCTGCATAGAGAGTGTTAACGCACCGACGTTTCGGTTCGGCAATAGACTCTTTGCATAAATGGCGCCTAAATTTGAATAACAATACTTGATACATCCATAGCCTCACATTCATGTTAAATTTCCTTTGTCTTGAAACATGAATGTGAGGCTAAGGATGTATCTGGTATTGTTATTCAAATTTAGGCGCCATTTATGCAAAGGGTCTATGCTACCTTCTTCAGGGTACAGTCTTGTACCCTGAAGAAGGCAGCATTGCCGAAACGTCGGTGCGTGAAGACTCTCTATGCAGCGTCAGTATTACAATTTTCAATTTGCCATATGTGGGTTGACTGGATTTGTTGTTGGTTCTCGTCCTTGCTCCGGGTGTTTTTCCAGATCCTCCGGTTTTCCTTCCTGCACAAACACCAACATTCCATCAGGACAGAGGACCATCATTAAAACCAGCTAAACCTGATGTGACTGCCTTTAAATATTTTAAGTAATTTATTTATTTGTTTGTTTGTATTCATTGCCATATGTTCGCTGTTGCAGTTGTTCGATACGCTGGTTTCCTTCTTCCCCGAACACATGACACAACCCAAAGGAAACTTGGTTGACCTGATCACTTTCTAACGTCGTGAACTATCGCCCCACAATGAACAGACCATCATCAAAAGGACTATCACACGCGTCTGTGAACCACGTTCCATTGCTATTGTGTGTGTTTGGAAATGTTCATCGCTCCGGAAGTGTTCGTAACAATGTTGAACGCAGCTTGGACTGCTAAAGACAGTCGTTGCCCCATAGGGTCAGCCGTGTAGAATCTATCTGATTTTCACATACCGAGAATGAATATAATGGATACAGACTTAAAAGACGAATCAGACGTTACTTTGAGAACTCGCCACGAGTTTTCAGACATTCAGGAGATTTCGGAGGCTTATCCAGCTTCCTGAAGATGTTACTAGAGTTTGCCGTCTTTCGTTTTGAATGTTGGACTTCTGTTTGAATCTCTACGACTACTCGTTAACTGCCAATCGCTAACGTTTACAACAACTATAGGTGGAGTTTTTTTACAGCGGTTTCTTGTAAGTTCTCTCTCTCTGGATTATGGGTATTGTATTGGCGGCAAAGCTCGTAAAATATGAGTTACTATTATAAAAGTATTTTTAAATGTACAGTTTAAGTTCAATATTGTTTCAAAGCTATATTTTGTAACTTGTTCTTAGTGTGAAATAAAACAACAATTCTCTCTGGCCAGGGAAACGGATCTTTTCGTTTCACTTCAAACGGATGCTAAGCGTCCGTGCAATCTTTTCAATGCTTTCTGGACATTCTAAGGGAAAATTGGATGTTATTTTTAGCTAGAGGTCTGTATGGGATAATCTTGACCGAGGTCGTAAGTACAGACCGAATGCAGTGAGGTCTGTACACACGACCGAGGTCAAGATTCTCCCATACAGACCTAGAAATAAAATTTGGTAGTTTCCGAGACAGAGCCATATAATAAAAAAGGTAACAAACATCGACTTTGCATCTCCATCCTCCCCCTCCCCCTCGGGTACACCAATCGCCGCCCTATTTGAAACAGTTTCTTTCAGTAGTATATCCCAGTTGATCGCAGCTATAACAAAATTCTCTATCGTGATTGGTTCTCCGCGGGCCTATCATGGGTGTCCAATTCCAGGTGTCCGATTTGAACTTTTTGCAATATTGGATGCCTTCATGATTGGCCCGTCAATTACGCGCGCTTTTAATGGCTTCCTTCGCGATGATTCGTTCGGTGTTCAAAACTAGGAAGAGCTCTTCAAACGTCTTCCCTCAAAAGAAGTTCTCGTAAGACATTTTTAATTCCAAAAATTGATATAGATACGATTAATTAGTAATCTGACCCCGTGTCGAACAATCGAGAGAGTAATCGTGCTCGTATTTCAAATCAGCCTCGCGTTTCGCGACCGTCCGATTATGAGATAACGCGCGATTACTCCTTAAATTGTACTCCACTCGGTCCAATTACTATTACTAACAGAAACTACAATAGACCACTTGGTTCTAGTTGAGATGGAAACCATTGAATAGGAAAGTTGATTTCATAACATGCTCGTAATGTATGCATATTTAACCAGCACTGAGTAACTTCCAGACAAGAGTTCAGAGTTTAAATTGCCAAGCCATCATGGTCCAATAAAACTGTTATTGATGACATGGAATATAATGGGGTAAATTCTGGAGATCAAACAGATATAGCAGAAATGCTTAATTCCTTTTTCACTGAAATCGGGCCAAGCCTTAGTAGAGACGTGACAGAAGTTGATAAATCCTTCGACGACGACATGTTTTTGCACTACTATCAAAGCTTTGTAAGTCAAAGGCAACTGGATTAGATAATATTTCAGCGAAAATTCTAAGGGAATGTCCTGATGTACTAGCGGAATCCCTTACTCATATATTTAATCAATCCCTAATGACTGGTATCTTTCCATGCTCGGAAACCCAGGGGCTACTAACCGGGACGATGCGATATTTTCGGCCGAAAGTTTACTTCAAGAACTGGAGAGCCCCTGGGAACTTACTCTTACCGAACCAGTTCCAGAAGTGGTCGAATTTCGTCCCTCTGATTGGCCAGAAAAATATTTTTCTGGCCAATCAGCCGGACGGAATTCGACCACTTCTGGAACTGGTTCGGTAAGAGTAAGTTCCCAGGGGCTCTCCAGCTGTTGAAGTAAACTTTCGCCCGAAAATATCGCATCGTCCCGGTTAGTAGCCCCTGGGTTTCCGAGGATGGTATCTTTCCCGATGAGTGGAAATCTGCCAGAGTCACTCCATTGTATAAAAATTCTGGGAAGCGCCCTGATCCGACGAATTATCGGCCAATATCACCAATTTCAGTTGTGGCCAAAGCCTTTGACCGGATAATCTACGATCAGCTTTATCATTATTTAACTAAAAACAACTTTCTCTCCAGCCATCAATCTGGTTTTCGGTCTTTGCATTCCACGCTCACAGCAATTATCGAAGCTACAGATAGCTGGGCAATGGATATAGACCGTGGTTTTGTTAATGCCGTAGTGTTTTTAGACCTCAAAAATGCATTTGATACAGTAGAACAAGATGTTTTGTTACGAAAATTGCAATACAAAGGGGTTTGTTGGACCAGCCATCAATGGTTTGCTTCTTATTAAGATAATCGAACACAGATTTGTCATCAGAGCGCGCGCTAGGATGTACCTATGTTACAAATGATTATGGTCAAGATGGCGCAATGCGCCTGTAGCTATCTACAATCATATCCAACGCGCGCTCGTGGAATATATCTTTTGATACAAACACTAACTCCGCAGTTCAATATTATCTTAATGTTTTCGTTTCTGTTTTCTGTTTTACCATTGGTCTATCAACAAAGTTAAGTCTAATATGAGGGAAAAAACTCGTCACCAGTCCACTGCGTTCATGTCGCACAATGGTCGTGTCGTCATAATTATCCGTGGTGACGAAGGATGGAAAAAATCGAAGCACAGCACATGCGGCAATCAACCTACGAAAATCAATATGTTGTCTTTTTTATTAGGTGAATCAGAGCCGTGGCTGTTAGCATCCGCGGCTGGTTTACTTGGTTTCTTAATAGTTGTGCATTTAATTATGAACATAGGAAGACAGCGGAAACACTCAAAAACCGAGGAAGAAAAAATCTCTACGCCTGCGCAAGTCGACCCGAAGATCGAAGTAGTAATGGTAGGTGAGCAAAACACTACGAAAGATGTTCAGTTATCAAGGAATATAAATAGAACTGCGTTGTATATTTGATAGAATTATATGAACTGCTCAAATAAGCATCTACGGATTATCATGACGATGTTGTTTCTACTTAGGGAAGGCAAGGCAAGGTTTTAACTAGTGTAAGATAAAATATCAACGCAAAACTGGCAGAAAACGAAAAACAAAAACAAAAAAATATAAAAATATATAATCAAAACAAGAATCACGCCGTACTGCATGTGAAATATTAGTTTTCATGTGTAGCCAGACTGGAGAATATTCACAGCATTTCCTGGTCCAGTTACACCAAAACATTTGGGTTTCTTCTCTGTGCGCGCTCAAATCAAATAGAAAACTTGAAAAGAAAAATAAAACCGCGGAGACAAGAAATCAAGTTCTCCCATATTTGCTACGAATGTTTCCTGAAATCTGCAGTAGCAAAAAGGGGTGCAGGGGAAAAAGGTAAGTTGATATAATTCGTTTCAGAACAATTCTCATTTATATAGGTGAATAAAGATGATGAATTCTTATGCTCGGTAATGAAATTTGAAAGGTGCATTAATCAACATAACACGAGCGTGGGACAGAGAAAAAATGTTAGTCCCCGACAGGAATCGAAGACTAACGAACATATATGAACTGATTAACTGTGACCTTGTTCTCCATGAGTTCTTGTAGCTCAGTGGATAGAGCTCCCCCGCCCGGTGTTCGGGAGGTCATGGGTTCGATTCCTGTCGGGACGCTCATGTCCTCATTTAGGTTACGTTGAGTTATCATAACCATTTTAGGTATGGTAAGGTGCGCATAATAGGCCATTTCCGAATTACCTTTAGCCTCTTTTTCAAACCGAGTCTTGGTGCTCATCCTTTCATATGAAAATGAGTTAAATTTGCATGTGAATGAAAACTCATTTTCATATGAAAGGATGAGCACCAAGTCTCGGTTTGAAAAAGAGGCTAAAGGTAATTCAGAAATGGCCTATTGTTTAAGTTCTTAATAATCCTTTTCAGGACGAAGAAAATGAGAGCTCCACAGATAACGAGGGTGCTGAGACCGAACTGCTGACCGCCTACTGTAAAAACGGATGTCAAGGCGCATGCGCATGTCCAGCTCTAATGCCGAAAAACAGCGAGTCCAGCTTGGGCTCGTATTTATCATTAATTGGACCTGACGTGCCACCCCCTGACCACCTCCCGGAAGTCACTGCGAATGGAAGTCAGAGCAGTCTGCGGAGAAGAAGCAGACCGTCTCTCCAGCACCTTAAGGACAAACTTAAAGAAAATCGCGAAGGAAGTAAACTGAACGGAAGTGAGAAAAGAGGAAGTCAATTGAACGGAAGTGGAAGCAAAGGAAGTGATACTCCAAAAGGTGAACGTAGGAAAAGTCGATTTGCTGAATGGCGGAAAAAGAACTTTGGTGGAGGATTTAAACGGCGAAGCAGTGAGCAAGTCAGTCAAGCGAGCTCACATCGCAAATCTGAGTCGTCAAAGTCACATCGAGGAAAGAACCGCGATCACAGTTGAGACTTACTTAGTAGACCCCCCAAGGACGTAAATTTGAACAGTCTATCTGGAGATCACTTTTTAATTTTTGTTTTTTTCTTGTGCATTTCATTTTATCCTCAAATGTTTTACAATCCGCCACCATTTTAAAATAACATTTACGACAACACATTTGAAGCAGTCAGTTATTGACATTTTCTTTGTGTCTGACATCAAGTAATTAAATTTTTTGGTTTATTAGCTACACTTCTTTATATTCTTACCTTTACACGATTGTTTTACACTGCGATAATTTGGATATCCAGAATTTCTGCTACTGAAGAACATCAAAGAGCAAACTCGACATTTTTTTACTGTTATTTTTGTTGATATATCTTATGCATCCACACGATTATGCTGTCGTATTTGTCTTGTCTAATCTTTTTACTTTCACATACTTACTGTATTTCCACTCATTTTCTTTTATTCTACGTGTTAGGTCAACATTGACCCTGTGAACTGATTTTTTGGTGTCACCTTAGCGTAGTAAAGATCTTTGTTTTTCTGAAAATGAATTAAAGATCATCCTATAAAATGAGAAACCTGGTTTGTTTCTATCGGCAAAGCCAGGGGTAGATCCAGGATTTTTCTTAGGAGGGGGTGCACCCCTAACTAATGACGTCACTGACCGGTGAGCATGAGGTAAACAAATTTTAAAAGCGATTACGAAGAAGAATTCTTCATCTCAGGGGGGGGGGGGGGGCGCACCCCCTGCACCCTCCCCCTAGATCCGCCCTTGAAAGCCTAGACAATGCCATGGCGGACAAATTCGCATTTGTAACCACCACTTGTGTCCAGGATTGAACGTAAGTATTATTTAAAAAGTATTTCATACATGGCAGGGTTATTTGACATTTTCATATTACTTCTTATTTGACAAAATTGTGTGTTCTCATGACCTTTAAGTAATGAGGACACTTTGTGATACTTGCCATTTGAATCTCATTAGTGTTCAATGCTGGGGCCCGTTTCTGAAAGACCCGGTAACTTAACGGGCCCGAAATCATATTTTGAAATCAAAGTGTCAAGAAAAGTAGGGTATGTTCTGACTTCCAATGAAGTCTATGTTGTTCTTTAGCTGATAACTTTACTGTACAATTTTCAAATCTTTTGAAACTCTCATCTGGAAAGGAAAACAAAACAGCTTAACCGGCCCGGTAATTACCGGGAGCTTTGAGAAACGGGCCCCTGGACATATCTGTTTGTCAGCGACATGGAAACAACCACAACAACAAAACTAGGCCCACATACATTGTGCCAATTAATTTTTATATGGCATTTTAACCTTATTTTGAGATAGTTTTGATGGTTTCCCAGCGTATAGTAGATTCATGAAATCCAGCGGGCTGTATCAGCGTCCACACTTCACCGGAAGAATTTAAAAACGTAACATTCACCGGTCATTTTGGATTCGTGTTTGATTAAAACTCGGCCAGGGACTAAAACAACATGATTTCCTCTGCTCATTGTGACGTCATGGTTTTCGGAAAGCTCCGTTTTCAAGATGTTTTCCGTCCTCACGAAAAGGAAAACCCGGAGTTTTCAAATTCCTTCGGTTTAAAGGGCGTTTTCAAAAACCTCCGTTTTTCGTGACGGATTGGTGTGGACGAGCAGGACTAACGGAAAAAATAAAGCTGCGTTTTCACATGAATTCCTCCAGCGTAGTGTGGATGCGTTTTCTCATTTTGTCCACAATAAAACGACTAAAAACGCTGATGAAAACGGTGGCGAATACGTATCAAAAAGTATACGGCGCCGTTTCAAAAAAAAGGATTAGTGTGGGCAAGAAAAAAACAAACCGAAAACGCTAGTGTGAGGGAAGATATTTGCTTTTATTTAGTTCAGATGAAAACGGATACTTTTAAAAACTCATCATTGTCGCCCGGGCCTAAGTAATATGAGGTCATCATTTCATGTGAAGGACATTTAATGAAATATTTCAAGACTTGCTACCAGCTTGACAGCTTGTCAAGTCTTGAAATTTAAAATGTCTTGTCAAAACTTCAACGATCTAGGATCTGTCTTTAAAGGCAATAAGTTTCGGAAAGAAAACTTTATTATAAACTGAAAAAGTGTTATGATCTCGAAACGCAATAACAAATTAGCTCCTCTATGTTACTCTAGCTTGTATAGAACAATCTTCCTTTTTTCCTTCAGATTTTGAAAGCGTGTTCGCTTAACACTTAACTGGCAAAGTTTTGAGCTTTCAAATTTAATCAAGGGCTGTTTATTTTAATTGCAAGTTTTGGATTTCACGGTCCGCCATTACTCACGTTCAAAACTTACTGATTAGACCTCAGAGGGTTGGATCTAGAAAAAAATGACGTCATTTACTTACCAGCTTGTAAAAGCAATTTACTATACATGCAAAACACGGGTTTTAAAGTCTGAAAGCCCAAAACTCCCGTGCTGCATATTAATTCCGCCGCGCACATACGCATTACATTCTTAAACTAGTAAGTCTTTGACTTCATTTTCTCCTCGACCCAGCTCTCTGAAGATGTGGTAATAGCGGACCAATAAGTGAGAAAATTCCAGTTAAAATAAA
>JAHPZR010014832.1:0-25253 GCA_019787425.1 Platygyra sinensis | reverse complement strand
ATGGGCAAGATGAACCAAGTCTTGTGCTGCGATTGGTTAGTATCCGAGTGGACAAGATAATGCTATCATGCCCGCTTGGGACTACCCACTGTGTCCCACAAGAAAAATTTTCCTGAAAGCCATATATTTTAAACAAATCCTTTATTGACCAAGCTTGTTCAGTCAAGATGGATATTGGCCTTGTTCATCTTTTGCAAGTTTATGGACTTCGACTTAATCACACTTGGTCAGTCACATACCGGTATATCTAAATGAACTGTGTCCATTAAGTTCATGCATTACATGTGTAACTATTCAAAATGCTGCATGCATCTGTACACTGGCTTTCATTTGGTTCATAATCTATGTAATCACTTCAAAAATTACTCAACAAAAGTTGATAACAAACAGTTAACCCGCTGCCTCGCTAAATGGAAGGTGGGTGCCTGGGATATCCAAGGGCTTCCACTGTGGCCAGCCAGCCAGATAGACTACCGCTCCCATGGCTGGCAAATCCCCACAACCCAGCCATGAGCCCCCATTCCAGGCACCCGTCAACACTGATAGAATCAGTGGAAGGAAAGAAAAGAGGGAGGGGGGGAGGGGGAACGCAGGCAAACCGTTGCTAATAAGCTAGCAGCGTGAGCTGCTCCAAGACAACCGCTAAAATTGCTAAAACAGCCCAAGAAAACGAGCAACACGAGCTGCTCACACTCTGCTAACGAAAATACTAACACACACTGAAATGAAGCTGGAACCAACCATGTGAGCCTGCACTTGAACACGCGACCGCTGACCAGGAGGTTGCACGCTTAGCTCGTGGCGGTTAACTTTGTTAAATATAATTTAACTAAATAAAAAAAATGAATGAGTCTCTTAGCTGACCGTCGACAATTATTTAAATTATATGGGTGGAAAGTTGAGGCATGCTGGTGGCATTAAGGGGGCACTCTCCACCAGAACTGGGGTGGCGTGCTGGGGCGTGTACCTTATTTCAGACTGAAATATGTTATTTTCCCCCAATTCACACCTACTTCAATATTCAGTTACTATACTATTTTCAGTGCCTGCTTCCATTCCATTGGGTGATTCCAGAAAATATCCATACCATACCACGGACGGCATCTTGGAATTCTGAGGGAGAGGGGGGGTTTCTTGGACTGGAATTCCGAAGACGTGGGGGGGTAACGCAGTTTGGAATTCCAAAGGCATTGGGGGGGGGTGTTTCAGCTCTGAATTCAGTGAATTTCCAGAGGAAAGACGGCGAAAGCTCCGCTTGAAATCGCAGAACCGGCAACATTCCCAGTTTGTAAGTGAAGCACGAACCGACCACGGAAGAAGTATGCGTTCGTGCAGATGGGTAAGCAGATGGGTTGTGCAGCAAGCTCCACATCGAAGAGGCCTTAAAGTTGATGAATTAGTCAACTGATTAATAAAAACATAACCAAGTCGGTGTTTCTCGCCGATTGTCGATCGACGCGGTACAATGTGTTGTTGCGTGCCGAAAACTCGCACCAGTCTCTAGTTTCCAAATAGAACGCCTGACAGATTTTGTATTTCACGCCGATTTTCACGCCAACATTCCGATAGCGTGCCTTTTGATGCGCTGTTTAATTCAAAACTGTTTATGCGCATGTGTTTTGATCATTCAGTTCTAAATAGTTATTTTTCCTCGAAATAACTATTTATTCCAGGAGCTGATATCCTTAAACGGACGTATATTTGCTAACGTTAACAAACTTGAGTTGCTTGATCGTCTGACTAAAAATTGTGAACAGGATTCTTTTGCAGAGGGAAAAAGTGCAAGTTTCTCGTTCGCTTGAAGTTTTAGGCAGACAAACAGGAATTCCAAAGGGTCTGAAACAAAAGTGGAAAATTCCGGAGGAGAGGGGGGGGTTAGCGATTTTGGAATTCGGAGGGCAAGGGGGGGATAAGCATTTTGGAATTTCCGAGGGCAAGGGGGGGTTAAAATGCTCATGCCGTCCGTGGTATGGTATGGATATTTTCTGGAATCACCCATTGCATTAGTCAGACACCATTTCTTGAAAGATGAACAATACTAGTGAGACAATCTCAGATAGTGCAGAGTGTTATGCAGGACTGTAAGTACATTTTGAGTCATCTGCTGCCTGTATGTAACTTGTTAGTTCAAGGCCCAAAAATGACTTACAATTACTGTTTGTCAAGAAGGTTTTAAATTTTACTGTGGTGTTTTACGTTGAATTTCGTTTATTTTTAATTCATTGATACGTTGAACAAGCAAACGTGATAATTTTATTTTTTCAACGCCAACATTTGTAACTTGATACTTTTGTTTTCCTCCCAAAGTTTGTAACATGATACCCTTGTTTTTCCCAAAAAAGATACAAAGGAAAATATGCTGGCTCTTTTCCTGCTGGAGAAAAATGAACTAATGTTATAAACTTATGAAAAAAAATGGAAGAGGAATGATTTTGTTTCATTCAAAAGGCAAATTGTCATATCATCCATGAACAGTTACCAATTAAATTATCAAATAGTCAAGTCGTGTCTCGGAATAGCACGTTCTTATTAGGTTGCCACCGTTGGTACCGTGTTTACAATAAACTAGTTTAAAATACACAATGATATCGATTGAGACAACCGAGAAGCATTTTAATTTTACCGATATTATTTATATCTGCGGCCTTATGCGTCCCATGGCGCACTGAGGAAAGATGATGATGATGATGATTTATATCTTACATCGGTGAATGAGTCCCCTCAAAGACTGACTAAATTTATTTCCGGTTTCCGTAAGTGCCACAGTGTCTGCAGCAATATTTGAGAAGTTTCTTTTGTCACGACATTACTACCGGGTACTTTTAATGTTGCTAGCTCGGAAATGTTTAGGGTGAATACATTTGTGAACTTCTTGTTCTCTTTCATGGGGGGAGAAAATAAGCAGGCGGCTGAAATAGTTTGAAAATAGCACACAACATTTTTTAACCGAGCTAGGGATGATTCCAAACGATACGCTGTCACAAAAGCGTTCTTTGCACTAAAAAGGAAAACTGACATTACCTGAAATATAACTGCTATCACCCGTTAAGAGGAGTATGGTATCGCACGCATGAACTCTGAACTCGAGAATGGATTGTATCATGCTGACAGTGCTAGAGCACATGCGCCTTGCATGTTGTGTTCTACCACAAGGAAAAGCACTCAACGTTCAAGTGTAATAGTGTATGAAATGCATCGTTACCTAACATATAGTTAACATTAATGCTAATCAATCTGCGCATGCGCTTCAAGCAAATTGCTTTTGTTCTTAAGAGCGGAATAGTACCACAAGGATAAGAAGAGAATATTGGAACCATATATAGTTTTCTGATGTTACGAAAGAAGTAATGTAAGTATGGTACGTTTTACGTAGCAATCAAAGGTACCTACCCCACCCGCTCAAACCAAAGCTAATTAATTAATTGAAATTAATTAATTAAACAAACATTAAAGTTTACACCTTATTGCCTTACTGCCTTATTGCCATAGTGCGTTAGCGGCGTCAACCCCCAAACCATTCCAATAGTGCACTCTGCACTAAAAAAAGCCACCACAGCTACAGGCTGGCTGCTGGGCTAGGGGTGTGTGTTTTACTTTATTTATGGGGGATTCAGATTCAGATTTCAGATTTTTCAAGAGGTTGTCTTCAAAATACTACAGCATGTATCCTATTGGCAGGCTACGGGCTTACCTCAGTCCAAGACTTTCTGGTTGGTTTGTAAAGTTGATCAACAAGGATTTTACATCCGATTTCAAGATCAACTTTCCAGCATTAAGGAATTCGAAGGTGCGACGAAATGGAAACCTTCCAGTTGGCATCTTAGAATCGAAGAACTACATCGAGCAACTTTGAATTTGTGTCACAGATATTTATCAATGCAATCCACCATGATAGAACATGTGATTCTTCAGCGGTAATTGTGTAGTTTTACACAACAACAATCATGACTATGGGGAATTCCGCTGAACACAATGGACTGAGGAATCCAAGATGGCTGCCAAGAACCGCGTTTATCAAGAAGCATTGAAATTCTTGGATAGCCATAACGGAAAGATCGGAAAAAACACTGTGCAGCGTACACTTGAGCATTTGAAAAGGTGTAATGTTGTATTGCATAAAAATGTCAAGCAAATGAGGTTAAATATTGTGGAGCCAAATTATGATCATCGCGGAGCCGTGTGAGTCAGAAGTGTAACTTGTTTCCTTAGTTTATGTAACAGTTCTGAAAATTTACATGTAGTTAACTTGCTCTCATTGATTGTAGGCAATATTGTTATATACACTTACATGTACACCGTGCAGGGTTGGTTTTGATACTTTGAGCTAGAAGCATATTACATCCTGATTGTGGGCCATTCCATATTATCCACGTACATGTGCACACTACAGGTGTAGCTCCCCTCCCCCAGTAAGGGCTTTTTTTCTTGACCCCTTCAGAAATTTGCCCTTTACTCTTCAGAAAAGAGCCTATTTAACAGCTGGGCTTGAGAAATTTCGCAGCATTTTGCATTACCATCATCAGAAAAACGTATAATAGCAACCCACTATCTCTTTTCAGAATGCAACTTTACCCTCACCGCCACCCCCACTCCCTAAGAAATTGGGCTAGGGAAGGTGGTGGGTGGGGTAGATATTAAATGGCATGGCCCTGCTTCTACTGGGGACAGAACATTCAATAGCATGTCGCTGGTATTATAAAAAGCAATACAAGAATCAGAAATAAGACGTAACTGAATGCTTGCACTGCAAGTATATATTAAGTAGTGTTAGGTATGTTTGGGTGTAGGAGTGCAGGATTATAGCCACTTCAATCCAAGTCACTCTGTTCCATCTTACGATCACTTTGTCCCAAAATAGTCACTTCATTCCATGAAATAGTCACTTTGGCATCGGTAACCTGGTTTATTGAGCATTCTGTTCCAAAATAATACCTGCACTGCAGGCTGGTATATAAGTAATGTCTTTACTGTCGTTGTACCATCTGCTGAAAGAAAAACATGATATGGCGGAATGATCTTACAGAAGGGCCCCATAATAAAATAGGAAATTATGCTTGTGGAGTACTTTAACAAGGAATGTTGGCATTGAGTTACATGCTTGCAGCATTGATAGTCTCTCTGAACATTCCCTCAAGGGCCGACAGAGTGGCTTGGTGATTTATACATTGATGATAATGATGATGATGATGATGTTATTGTTGACGATCATGATATGATGAGGGAAGAGGTGGAGGAGTTTAACGAGGGCAATCAGCAATGATACTTAATAGTCCACACAGTCTCATTGGGCTTGATGTACATTTGTGGGATTGCCATCGGACATCATGTGACCAGATATATACGCAACAACAAAAACAATTATTTAAAAATAATATAAAGGAACTTGAAATTAACGTTCAAAAGTCTGTGGAGCTCAGTGTAACTTCTACCTTTTTTGTCCTTGGCAGACGTTTCTTCTATGAGAACTTTCCCCAGCTGAAGTTTAAAAATCCACATATTGAATTTTCAGGATCACAGAAGAAATCAAAACCCGCTGAACTGTTCATTAAATTTGGTATGTTGAAATGATCATAATTAACTGGAAAATGAAATGCTTTTTTTCTGGAAACAATTTCTGTCCACATTATTGTATTATAATTGAGAAGTGGTTATTGTAGGAAGGCCTCCACTGAATAGGCCATATTCGTATTCCCGGCATCGGACTGGAACTAGCTTGCAAGTGAGGCTGATGCGGGGGAGTCTTTTCAAATACAAATTATATTCAACTCTTGTTAATGATATTCCCCCGCATGAGCCTCCATTGCAAGCTAGTTCCAGTCCAATACTGAGAATACGAATATGGCCTATCATATGGACTTAGGAGAACCAGGTGTACATGTAGTTACTGCCATATAAAATTTAGAAATACATGATTGAACGAGTGAGACTTAAACCCAATTAGACTGATCATGTTTAGGGCTTGAAAATGGTGTCACTGAAACTTTGTTCTTTCTTCTTGCTTATTTTTACATGTTTGTGCATTACGAAACCTTTGCTTCTAAAAATGTGGATGAGGTAATATCAATGTCATCTAGAAATTTTTTTTTTTGGGGGGGGGGGGAAGGGGGGTGGGGGGCGATGGAGTGGAGACTGTCCTTGCATGTATGTTTGTGTCTGGGAATAAACCTCTTCACTGGCAATTCACGTTTTCGACCAATTTTTGCTGTCTCTGGTTTATGATACATATATTAGCCAGGCAGATATACTAACAGGCACACTCAGAGTTTACTGATATATTTCTAAACATTTTTGATTACATGTAGTAACTAGTTGTAAATGTCAATATCTTCCCTCTGATAGTTGATGGACGAGAAGAAAAGATAGCAGCAGAAAAGAAGGAACCTTCACAGATAATGCAAGAAGTTATACAAATTGCAGCTGCAACATCTAGTTCAGAGTATGTCATTTTGTTTTGTGCTTGGATTTGTCTTTCAGATGATGAATCGCTTTTGGGCACTGTGTATTACAAAGTGTTCACCATGACTTCATTTTGTTTTTTTCAGACCTGAAAGTTCTTTAAAAGATGATGACACATTAAATGAAGACCAAAAGCACACAGGCAACATTCTATAATGTGTAATTCATGTTATGTAAAAGAACATGAGGACCAAACTGTGTGCAAATCACTGTGTTATGAACTACTGACAGCTTCACGTGAGATGTACATGTAAGCAACACATAAAACATGCTAAAAAACCTCTCCAGACTGTTGGAAACTGACAAAGAGCACACACGCAGTGTTAGACCAAATACCGCGGGTAATTGGGTATGAAAACAAACAGAGAAGGAAATACATGTAAAGCAATGAAGAAAAAAGAATTAAATAAACTGAAACAAAAGACCAAAAAATAAAGAAATGAAGAAAGGAGAACTATTAAATAAACTTACATGTAAATGAGAATACAAGATCAATCTATCCAGTTAACTTTTTGCCACCACTGTGCCATTCCAGAAAATATCCATACTCCCCCACAAAAGGGATTGTAATTTCCTGGAGGAGTGGAGGAGGGGGGGGGGGGGTGTCTGTAAGACCAGAAGATTAAAAAAAAAATGTGTAAAGCTTGATTGGAATTTCCAGAGGGGTAGTTCGGGGAGGGGGTCTTAAACAAAGTCCTTTCCTTGGAGGAGGTGTGAATATTTTCTGGAACTACACATTGCATCGGAATGAATTCACTATAAATTTGAGGCAGTTTTTGGGCAGTTTTGTAGTTTCTGTCTAAATCAGCCACTGATATACTGTAGGAACAATTTACTGACAGTCAGTGAAAATAATTCCCTTTCTACAAACTTTCTAAATTTGGCTTTCTTTGATAAACATTTAATGTAATACATCTAAGTTTATTAAATATCAATAATAATTTTCAATGAGTGGTCATTGAAACGACAAATGACTGTACTGATTTCTTACAAGAGGTTCTTTTTTAAAGGTTAAATTTCATGTTAGTAATTTACATTGTTTATTTCCCCAACTTTCCATCAAGTTCCATACATCATTCTAAAAGCAAATATACTCCGAAGTGCTCTCTTGGCTTGCGACTGAATTTCGTCATTTGGATGATCTAGCAGTCCTATTAGCTCTCCATACAATACATTTAGATGCTCTGTAATCTCTGCTTGTTGTTGCTACAAGAAAAAAATATTGAAAGGATTAATTACATGGATATGTGACAGTAACATGACCAAGCATGAGAGAAAAATGGTTACAGTACATTCTTGGCAAGTAGGGTCATAGATGCTCTTTGGGGTGTCACCTAATCTTTTTCCAGGAGGAAGATTGTGTGACAAGCCTAAAAAGTGTTTGCTTAGGGTACCGGTATGTTACATTAAGGAAATCCAAAATTGGATTCTTAAATTCAAAAGAATCCAAAAATGGATTTTGCATTTCTTTACTGAGCAGATCAATCCAAGATCTCTCAGATCATAGTGCATCAAAGGAACCGAAGAAATCACTTCCAGACTGGATTCTTCGGTTCCTTTGATGCACCATGAGCCAAGAGATTTTGGATTGATCTGTTCAGTAAAGAAACGCATATTAAATCAATTTTCGGATTCTTTTGGATTTAAGAATCCAATCTTGGATTTTCTTAAAGAAACGCACCCTTAGGAGGCTAAAGTGGCAAGCAATTCTGACTTTGAAAAAACAAAATACCTCTGTACATTGATCAGGACTTGCAAGTAAGTTGGCTGAAATTGTTACAGCTCTTAAAACAATGTCATCTTGATGGTCTGGGAGCATAAATGTCTGGAGAATTAGTAGCGGCTGCAAGGAAAAGAAAGCAAACCACATTTAATCTTGAATGTTGTGCCGCGTAGCACTGGGAACACAAATAGTGGAACCAGAGAATTAACTCTGAAGTGGGTTATTCATGGGTTTAAGTAGCACTATAATTTACACTTCAGAGTTAATTCTCTGGTTCCACATTTAATCTTGGCCTACTTTGTCAACCAGTATGTACAAATGATTCTTGAAGCCCAGTTATTTTTCTGGACAGCAACTTTTAGGTGTATGTCCACAAACCTTGAATTCCAGTAATCCTTCCAGATTATTTACATTGCAAGACAAGTTCACTAGCAGTCTCAAGACCTCTCTCTGACAAAAAAATAATAATCAAGGAAGCTATGATTAGAATGAGGATGTTTTAACACCAGTTGTAAAATTATGTTATTGTACATGCATTGCAGTGATACCAAGCAAGTTGTTTGTGTTATCAAATGCAACAAACAACCAAATCCATTAAAATATACAGTGATCTCATGATTTTTAGCCATTTTAGGAGTTATAGGCAGGTACCCTGAGTTCAAGTGTTACAAAAAGTGTTTGTTGTAAATGTTTTTTGGCTCGGTTCAGAAAATACATGTAAATCAACTGGATAGCCAGTTCCAGATGTTTACCCTATTTACTGGTTGCCGTATTGGAGGACCAAGGAGGTCCTCCAACACTAAGCTCTATAATTTTGAATGGAGAATTTTGATGAATACCGGTATCTCAACTTTGGGACAATGCACACACCTTAAACTTGGATAACTGTCTTCTTTCTTTATTGTCTATAATATCACAATTTCTTGACTTTATCGACTGCATGGTTTTTTTATTTTATTTCTTATTGTGTAACAATGCACACACTACTCCTTTCTCAGTAGTACTAATTGCTAGCCAAAATTTGGAATGAATCTAGACTAGTAAGCTTTTGCATAAAGTGAGGCAGAGTGATTTCATTTAACCTGTGGACAATTATAATATTTAGGCTGTGCTCAATTTATAGTCAAAACCAATCATTGACAAATGAAAAATAAGGAAATTGGTGTCTAAACGGTATAGTGAAAAAAGCCATTTCTGATCACAAGTAATGTAAAATCACTCTTCTCACACACTAATGGTAGCCATGTCAAACCAACTGCCACTGTACCTTCGTAAATGCAAGTAGCATTATTATAAGGAAGTCCTGGGAATAATGAAAAGCTCTCAAGGTTTGTACATTATACTGGTATAATTTGTTTAAAAAATGTAAATCTCTGGGTGGGTGAGCAGGAAAGTTGGTAAGGGTTGATGCAAAAGAAAAAATGCTACCTTCATTTCACTCAGCCAGTGAAAAATTACTCTCAATTATTTTCTAAGATACAGCACTGGTAGCCTAAATATTTTCGTAAAAATATTCCTGCAAGTAACAACTCAATTTACCAGTACCTGAATTTTTCCTGAGAGAGACTGAGAAAGGATATTAAAGAAATCTTGCAGCCCTGTCATAATTTCATCATGTGCAATATTTGTTGCTGACAAATTAACCAGGAGCCTTAAATGTTCTATTATCATATCTTCATCGTTGAGAATGTCACAGTATTCAATATTTTTTATCACATCAAGAATGCTGCCCTGCAAGATAAAAGTCACTAAAGATAAAATGACTGTATATTAATTTTATTATTTGCAGTGCCATTAATTAGGGCTGTAATGCTTTAATGCTTTAATGAAAATGCTCCTAACACAGTATATACCATACTAGGAGATAAAAATAAGTAAATAAATAATGTATGTAACTATGGAGTATGTTTGACGGACCCTTGATGTTACGGGTGAACTGGCCTGTAGTTGATACACTCAGTTCACCCATAAAGTAACAAGTTTGCTGCAGATGTGAAGGTCAAGGCTACATGTGAATCAAAACTTAATGACACCCTGATTTGCATATTCCATCAAATTATAGGGCAGTTTTCAAATGAGTGTCACAAAACTTACATTTAAACCAAAGTTGCAATAACTTACCAATTACACTAATTAGAGAGGTTTCTAATGTTGAGTGTTGTAAAACCAAAACCAAACCAATTACTCACCAATTAGACTGTCTAGAGTGGTTTTCACCTGAGTTTAACCCTGAGTGTTGAAAAACTAAAATGAATGTGATCTTTCTAGCCAATCAAAAAAGGCACAGACAATAGAGTGAGCCATTCAAAATTCCAAGTAATTGCATGTACATCTAGCTACTGCAAAGGACAGGTAAATGACTGAACATATCACAGTTGGGATTAAGTTTACTTCTGATTGGATGAAAGAGTGGTGGTATTTTTAAACCAATCGCGTAGCATATAGAGTGCAAAACCAAGATTTTCTCAACACTCAAGTGAAAATGCTCTGACCAGCCATAATCTCAAACCGTAGTAAAACCAAAACCAAAGCAACTGCCTGATTATTTTTAACACTCAATTGAAAACTGCTCTAACATACTGAATCATGCAGTGATTTTTTTAATGTCTTAATGTCACATTGTGAATCACTGTACATCTCCACTTCTGTCTGACATTTGCAGACTGCAGACTGTACACTTTTCAACTAAATATCACATTCCCATTTCCATTCCTGAAAGCTAATCGTAAACAGGCTAACCTGAGTGCTATTCAGGCTAACATGATTGAAATTCAGGCTAACCAGAGCACTATTTAGGCCTAACTGTAGTCTGCAGTCTTCAAATGTCAGACACCACATCTCCATTACCTTTAAACGTTCCTGATTTTTTTCATTCATTGCCAGGTTGGACAGAACCTGGGCTGCCTTAATGTTGATAGTTTTACTTGGGTGAGTTAAAAGGGCCACAAGCTGTGTTAAACCTCCACACTCTCTAATGAAATTCTGCAGATTGAATGAAATAGTTACAGTCAGTATGTGATAAAAGTTAAATCAATCCAGCCATACATTATATGTAGAAGTACTCAATCCTTGTGGGAGGGAAAGAGGTGGGAAACTCCCACAGAAAAATGACAGAGCAATGCATTGATCAAACAAATAGATCACCACCCTTGCCCCCACCTCAGCCCCGATCCCCTTGCATATTCCAGACATTTGATAATTTCTTGTGTCCCAGAAGACCAAAATATTGGGTAGGAAATCATTTTGACACCACATGGGAAGAGTTGGAGAAAAATATTGAAAGTTTTGATGAATGACACTTAGTTTCTTTGTAACATAACATTGTGACTCAAAAGAAACAGGCTCATTTAAATGTCAAATGCCAAGGAAGGGGAGGGAGGAAGAGGTGGCCTGAAGGTCGGTCTGACTGAAATTTTCAGATTGACTGGTACATAAAAGAAGCTGCTAGCAGGATGAAAAATATTATTGAAGGAATGAAATCATCCAGTTCAATATTTTAAAAGGCACCAAAATATCCTGACGGTGCTCATTTTAGATTGATACCAATGTAAGCCCCCACCTCTCGCCTGATCCCTACATCTCATGTGTCAGTCTCCCCCTCCCCACCCCCTCCGGTAATTTGACAAATGCGAAATTTGCAATTGTTTTACTCTATAGAGAACGAAAATATTTCGCAGTAAATATGCTCAATATATTATACAGAGCGAATATTTCGCAGTTGTTAAAAATTCATTAACAGCGAAGTTCTCGCTCTGTATAACAATTAAGGGCTAATATTTCGCAGTTAATAAAATTTCATCAACGACGAAGTACTCACTCACTATAATAGTATGGAGCAAATATTTCGCAGTTAATAAAAATTCATTAACGGCGAAGTACTCGTTCTCTATAATATTATAGGGTTAATATTTCGCAGTTAATAAAAATTCATCAACGGCTAAGTACTCGTTCTCTATAATATTGTAGGGTAAATATTTCGCAGTTTAAAAAATTTCATCGACGGCGAAATACTCACTCACTATAATAGTATGGAGCAAATATTTCGCAGTTAATAAAATTTCAACAACGGCGAAGTACTCACTCTCTATAATAGTATGGAGCAAATATTTTGCAGTTAATAAAATTTCATTAACGGCGAAGTACTCGTTCTCCATAATATTATAGGGTAAATATTTCGCAGTTATTTCGCAGTTAATAAAAATTCATTAACTGCGAAATACTCGTTCTGTATCATAGTTTAGAGTTAATATTTCGCAGTTATTAAAATTTCATCAACGGCGAAGTACTCACTCAATATAATAGTATGGAGCAAATATTTCGCAGCTAATAAAATTTCATCAACGGCGAAGTACTCACTCTCTATAATAGTATGGAGCAAATATTTCGCAGTTAATAAAATTTTATTAACGGCGAAGTACTCGTTCTTCATAATATTATAGGGTAAATATTTCGCAGTTAATAAAATTTCATCAACGGCGAAGTACCCGTTCTGTATAATAGTGTAGAGCGGATATTTCGCAGTTGAAAAAAAAATTCATTAACTGCGAAATACTCGTTCTGTAATAGTTTAGAGTTAATATTTCGCAGTTATTAAAATTTCATCAACGGCGAAGTACTCGTTCTCTATAATAGTTTAGAGTTAATATTTCGCAGTTAATAAAATTTCATTAAATGCGAAGTACTCACTCTGTATTATAATTTAGAGCGAATATTTCGCAGTTAATCAACGGCGAAGTACTCACTCTCAGCATCCGCGGTACCCATTTATACACCTGGGTAAAGTTAGTAGTTACTGTGACCTGGGTGGCGAGAGGCACCGTGAGAGTGAAGTGTCTTGCCCAAGAACACAACACAATGTTCCCGGCCAGGACTCGAACCCGCACTGGCCATGAGGCACCGCACATCCCTCAAGAAAAAAAATCAAGTGAATCTCGTGGTTACTACGTTTTCTCAAACGGAGATGTTGAACTTGATAATTCTGATTCTAATCGAATACAAAGACCTACAAAACAGCTGTTAACAGCTTTATTAAGCAAGCCGAACCATAACTAGTCTTTCAGTAGAGCTAAATACAGTAAAATACTTTTCTGGTACTTCATTACAAGGTATATCCTTTGTTAATTTTTCTTCCAGTTTCTGAGATGTTACAAAAACGAACGTTAATCTTATGAAAACCAAAACTTGTCGTTTCAGGGTACTCGTCTGCCTAGTACTTTGCCTATGTTTGTTTAAACTATTTTAAATACCATTACAACGTATTGCTTTTGTTCGCAGTTAAGCTTTTATCGGGGCTAATCGGGCCCATCTCACTTCACTGGCCAAAACATCAATGTCCTTAGTTGTTTTTTAAACCTTGCGATCTCAGGTCCATTTTGTTAGTGCTCATCAGAGCGGTTTGTCTGACTATATTGAGTTCAACTTGAACAATTAACATATCATCATAACATTCTGTGATAGACGGATTTGGCTACCTTGCCACCTACGATTGTGCAATCTGTCTCATGCCGCAGAGTGTATTGTAACCCCGAAATGAATTATTAATTTAGCTTCTTATAGCCAAACTACATCCTTCAACTTTAGTGAATTCAATTTTCTACCTAGAGTCATAGGCGTACGGGCACCTTTGGACCTGGGGGGGCGGTGACCTCATTGCCCGAAAAAATTACACAATGCCCGAAAGCATGTGTTGTACAAACGCACTCAAACCGCAGTAAAAACAAAAACGTTCACATTTCTGACGTCTAATGAACGTCTTTTCATTGCAAAATTACAGTTGAATCCCGATTTTTGGAATCTCCAGAGGAAACGAAAATTGGTTCGAAAAATCGGATATTTCGAGAACTCTGGGGTAACTAAAATTACAGTATACTACTGAGGAGAGGGAAACGACTTACGTTTCGAGTTATCGGGTGGTTCGAAAAAATGAGGGCTCGAGAGATCGGGGTTCAAACTGTAGTTATTTTAAAGCCTCGCATACTCTATGACCTCGATCGATCCCCTAGTGAAATAAAAAAAACTTTTAAAAGAAACAGTAAATTCTTTCTCGTACGTAAAGTTCAAGAAAATTTAAAACAGCTGTTCTTGGAGTCATCAGTTGAAAAACTGAAGCTCTTTTTAAGGTCTTCGTTTGTTTTGATTCTGTCATTTTTTTGTTCATGGAAGTAATATTCATCTCGTCGATTTCTACGATACACATGTAAACAATACATGGCTTTTCCAAAACAAATTACCTGGATCCTTAGATCGTTTGACCTTAACTCCGTCTTGACAAGGCAAGGCAAACGTCGGAGAAAGTAGCCTGGCTTTGACAGCCTTTCAGAGAGTTTTCTCCCAAGTACTTTTGCCCGAATCATCAGCGTTTTGCCCGAAAAATTTCAAAAATTTCTGTAACTGGGGGGGGCTGCAGCCCCCCTCGCCCCCCAGCTCGTACGCCTATGCCTAGAGTATTTTAACGCTGGCGTCTAAAGCCCTGATAAGCCCTACTGAGTTGCGACAAGGTTAGCTGAATCCTTGTATTGATTTTCCTTAATTTGATTTAATTTTCAGTTCTTTTGCACTAATGCCTACTTGATTATCCTCACGTCCTTGCTGTTTAGAGTTTTTATCCAGTCCACATCATCCGGAAATTGAACGAGATACCCCATAACTTTATCGTAATCCATAACTGTCCCCTTTATCCAACCAAGATACTTAACAACTCCGTCAACATTCTCTTCGTACTCTACATCCACACGTGTTCCAATCATCCTGAAGACTTCGTGTATACATTGCTTACAAAATGGGATGTATGTTTCGATCATTTGCTTTATGCTTGAATTCGGTTGGAGTCAAAATTCAGATTTTGGCTACCACTCCCCTTCCTGTCAACTTGAGGATGCTAGGAATGCAGATTTTGTTTCCTGTATAGTACTACTAGAAGTGATCAGAGCGGGTACTTCGTAGTTAATGAAATTTTATTAACTGCGAAATATTCGCTCTACACTGTAATACAAAGCGATTACTTCGCCGTTAATGAAATTTTATTAACTGCGAAATATTCGCTCTTCACTGTAATACAAAGCGATTACTTCGCCGTTGATGAAATTTTATTAACTGCGAAATATTCGCTTTACACTGTAATTGAGTGCGAGTACTTCGCGATTAATGAAATTTTATTAACTACGAAATATTTGCTCCATACTATTATAGAGAGTGAGTACTTCGCCGTTAACGAAATTTTATTAACTACGAAATATTTGCTCCATACTATTATAGAGAGGGAGTACTTCGCCGTTAACGAAATTTTATTAACTACGAAATATTTGCTCCATACTATTATAGAGAGGGAGTACTTCGCTGTTAACGAAATTTTATTAACTACGAAATATTTGCTCCATACTATTATAGAGAGGGAGTACTTCGCCGTTAACGAAATTTTATTAACTGCGAAATATTTGCTCCATACTATAATAGAGAGTGAGTACTTCGCCGTTAACGAAATTTTATTAACTGCGAAATATTAACTCTAAACTATTATACAGAATGAGTTCTTCGCAGTTAATGAATTTTTATTAACTGCGAAATATTTGCTCCATACTATTATAGAGTGAGTACTTCGCCGTTAATGAAATTTTATTAACTGCGAAATATTTGCTCCATACTATTATAGAATGAGTAGTTCGCCGTTAATGAAATTTTATTAACTGCGAAATATTTGCTCCATACTATTATAGAGAGTGAGTAGTTCGCCGTTAACGAAATTTTATTAACTGCGAAATATTTGCTCCATACTATTATAGAGAGTGAGTAGTTTGCCGTTAACGAAATTTTATTAACTGCGAAATATTTCCTCGGTATATAATAAGAATTAAATATTACTAATAAAATTATAATAATATAATTAATTTTACTGATAAACTTAATAGCAAAATTTTATTGAAATTCTGTAGATAAAATTAACTACAAAATTTGTAATTATATATATTCCCCACCCCTTCTCCGGCACCTTACCTGGTTTGTCGTAAACGCAGAGCAGTTGAGAAGAGCAACAAGAAGCTTCTCTAACATAAGGTCGTCCACCCTTTCTAGCATCCCCAGTAAAGAAGATATCGTTCCTTTTCTAAACTCTCCACGTCCGTTCTCCTTCAAAATTTCCGCGAGCTCTAGCTCCTCACCAAACGAGCTCGGTTCCACGCATTTACCTGTCGAATCTAAAATATTTGAAGTACTTCCTTTTTTCCTCTTTTTCTTGTAGTCTCTTGTACAATACAGACTGATCGCTACTGCAAGTGCTGCACATGCAGAGCAAACGACAAACACAACAACCCTTGCGCTCTTTCCGGCAGATTCCATGTTGGTTCACTTGATACGTCATGTAACAGACATGTAAACCTAGACATGGTAGCCTCGCCTCAATGAGCATGGAGCGGTAGCTAAGGCAAAATGGAACCCGTGTTAGGAACTTTTGAAAGCATCGAAGATGACAGTGAGTTCGATGAATCGAAGCTACCGTCTTCTGGCTACGAATATCTCAGGAGAGTCCAGTACGGAAAAGAAAGATGAATATTGTTTTGGTTGTTAGTTGGCACTGCATACGTACTTGATTTATGTATTACTTAGATAGTGCAGGTCCACATCAGGACTTTTGTCTTGCCCATTTTTATAACCTGCTTCATCAAATAAATTATGTATGTATGTATGTATGTATTGGTTCTTCATAATTTGCTGCACTCAGAATCTCGATCTGCTCAGCTGATTGTTCTAGCAGACAGTAACACAGACTGTACTGTTGGCGAACAGCGTGAGCTTAAATTGAGATGTAGGTAAGCTAATTTTATGAAAATTTTCATTTTTCCCTTCAGTCTGGAAGCAATGCAGTGCCCTGATGTTGTTGTTGCCAATCTTGACACAAATGGCTTCTCAAGCAACCAGACGGTTCATGTGAATGAGGTACATTGTAGAGTTGACTCAAACTTGTTTATATCAGTGTAGACATCAAACACATAGAGATTTAAAATCGAGAAAGTGGGAGATAATCCACCAAACTCATAAAGTCACAGTAAAAATACATATCATTTATATCACAGGGTCTTCACCCTGTAGTGGGTTGACCTCTGTTTTGAATCCTTCTTGTTAACCTGCACTTGTTTTTGCTCTAAGCTAGAGTACGTTATTGTTTGACAGGCCAATTGTAAAGAACCTTGTAAATGGTGCTGGTCACCCCTTGTGACAGTGGAAAGAATTATACAATGTGTGTCATTCTGTTCCCCAGAGATCTGGTTGGTCACCAGCACCAGCAGGATTTGCTCCCTCAATTGATTGGCAGATGCAACAAGCAGCTGATTTTGCAGACATAAGACAGGTACTACACGTAGACAACAAAAAATCTTTTATTTTTGCTCTTTAGATTTACAGCATACAGCAGTATAAGGAAAAAAAAATGAGACAGGTTTGATAGTTCCAGATACATGTACAAAAGAGAGCAGCCATTAGAAATAGCAAAATAATGCCATATGAAAAAAGTTAAAAAAGAAAAATGGGGAAGAAATGAACATACGCTTAAACAAGTATACAAACAAGAACACACATGCACAAGCAAATAATGATATTGATATTGAGCCTAAGACTGAGACTGGGCTTCAGTCTGAGAATGATAATGATAGTAGATGAGTTGGCCATTAATCAGTAAAACTGTATGCTGATGATTTTTTATAACTATTCTCTTTCAATTCAGAAATTTGTTCATCATAGATCAAAGTTGGGTGAAGTGGATTCAACAGCAGTTGTCCTGGTAAGATCATGAAGTTATATATACCAAGTGAACAAGGGAAGCTTTTTAAACCTGCTTATAAACATTCTGAGGTGTGTTATATAAATACACCCACTGTAGACCCTGTGTATACACAAGCAGCAATAACAATCATCAACTCATCTCCATGTATTGCACCCAAGGAAACATTTCTTCTTGAAAGCATACTGAAGCTATCATGTTACTGCTTAAACATACAGTGTAAGTTATATTTCCACTTTAAGACAGGTGATTCACAGCACTATACAGGTATGTTCTATAGCCCACATGTTGCAACTTCTCTCACAAAATACATACAGTGTAGATTAAAAACCACTGCCTCATGCAGATCATGGCAGTTCAGAAACCAGACTGGCACTTAAGACTAACAACCATTCAACTTTTTGAACTAAGTTATTATTATCCATTTAACAGCCAAAGAAAAGTGACCAAATGGGATGGTGCAGTTTTTGCCTTGGACACCAAGTGGCATCAAAATAATTGGCAGGTATAACTTACATGTAATATGTTAAAGATCATACACTGTATTGCAAAATACCATGTGCAAAAGGAAATACAGCCATTCAGACAGGAAAGCTATTGTTCAATTGACAATTGTATTACACCCAACCTTCCCACTATGTGCTGCATAGAAAATGCTAACAGTCAAGTGGCTTACAAGTGGTACAATCCATGACATACATGTATCCCTAAAAAACATTGCATTACTAGACAAGTACATATTTAGCTCTTCATATTGAAGGGGCAAAGGATACAGGACAATATGAATTGATCAGCTACAATAAGTGTAAACTGTAGTTAAGGTTGTTCCATATCTACATGTCATTCAACAAGCACTTTACTTGCTCAATAGTCACCTCAAAAAACCTTTCATTTAGTCAACAGTTAAAACTCATTAATGTCCATTAAACAGGAAAGGTAGTAAGAAAACAGAAAATGGCGAGTACTTATCAGAAGGCATTGATTCACCAAGCACTAATCAGGTGATTTAATTTGATCAATTTTGTTCATTGTACTTGTATATTTTTTAAACAATTGACTTCCATGCCTCCTGTAACCGGCCTTGACGAGCATTGAGGTTGCTCCACTTCTGATGTCATCACCTTTGACCAAAATATAAGCATTATCTATATTCAAGTTCTGCAGGAGAAAAAGAGCTTTCCAGTGATAACCAGTTCAGAGTGATCGTGTCCATGCTCAGAAAGGCCTGAATATGCATGAAATTTCCGTGAAAAACTCGTAGCAAATTTTCCAAGCTAATCCATGGTAAAAATTGCCCGTCTTGATGATGCTTTTTGGGAATGTTTTAAACTGGAAGCAAGCCTAGTAGAAGGTCAGTTACTGCTGCCAGCAAAAGGATAAGAAAAGGATAAATAGGATAAATAGGAAAGGCTTATGCCCAAGAACCAATGCCATAAAACGCCATGCTAGGGGAAAGAAAGGCATGCTGTCAGGTTGTAGATGCTTTTCTGAGTAGATTGGAGCTAATGTTGCTCATATCCAGGCTGAAAAATCTAAAATGGTCAAAAAATGTGTTTTTGGCAAAAAGCTCTGAGAGTCAAATGGGTTAAAAAACCAACAACTGCAGTTCCTTCCATGAGGCATGTTCATCATATATGTTGCTGCAGCAGTTAATTTTTGGTTTCAGTTAATTTTATAATTTAACCAGTTAGTTTTTTCTAGGTGATTTTATTTTTACCTAGTTAAGGGATTTTATTTTGAACTGGTTAGTTTTTTTCTAACCAGATGATTTTAGTTTGAACTGGGTAGTTTTTTCTAACTAGGTGATTTTATTTTGAACTGGTTCGTATTTTTCAAACTGGGTTGAAATTTTAAAACCAGGTTAATTTGTGTCAAAGGGGAAGGGTAAGTCTGAGACCAATAAGTTATTAGACCAACAAATATGAGCAAATTTGCAACGATTGCTTGTTTGGCATAGTGGAGATGAAGATGGACTTCAAAGTCAGAGGTTTGGAGTTCAAACCAGGTGAGTGCAAAATAATAAAAAAAAAACTGGGGGCCTAGGTCTAGGGATAGGGTTAGGGGAGTCAATAGAGTTAGGAATTGGGATAGGGTTAGAGCTGGTGGTGAGCGTGTTACTCTTTTTGAGAAACACCCCGTCCCCCCCCCCCTCCCAAAAAACAAGTGGAAAAATCACCTAGTTAGACAAGAACTAACTAGTTAAAAATAAAATCACCTAGTTAGAAAAAAACTGACTAGTAAAATTATAAAATTAACTGAGACCAAAAATTAACTGCAACATATACATGTTACCATTTTTCCCAGCTTGTTGGTCGATGATCCAGGAGAGAACCAAGGTTCCAGGGAACTCCTTGGAATCTGAGACTTAATGTACTGTTGACATAAATTAAATTTTAACTTACTCCATAAGCTGCAGGGAGGTTGTTGAGTCCATTGTGGGAGTTATCAACCTCCACTAGGCAAGCTTGTTCATTTCTTCGCACTTCTGTCACTTCTCTTTCTTCTTTAGATACACTGTACATTTTAGAGTTTTATGCCTTAAAGAACTGTTAGAAACTGCATCTGAAGAATTTCTTAATTGTATGTCTTCAAACAGATTGTCTGAAGACATGATTTAGATTAGGCATGATTAGAAAGGCTTAAAGTACATAATGAAATGTCATTTCAGGCTATTATATGTACCTCAGTAAGGAGCTTAAGCGCACGCATTTTTGAGACGCGGATGGCAGCCGGAAGAGAACATCACGCGTTCTAGGACCATATTGTCTCCCAGATTTTTATACTACTCATCTCTAATGGAGAAAAGATACTTAGCAATGGGAATGTGGTTGTGTCAGGGCAAGTTAAAAGTGAAAATAGCTCTCTTCTGGGTGCTGTCTGTGTCACAAAAACGTGTGTGCTTAAGCTCCCTATTTAACCCTTGATGTTCCTTTCGCAGGAAGGAACTCCACCATTGCTTAGTGTTCTTCGACAAATTAATCAAGTAAGCTGAAGAAGTGGTATTTATTAAGTAAACGTATTTAAGTAAAGAACTTACCAGCGCTTCAAAAACTCATTAATAATTCATGAGCCTAACAGCCTATCAAGACACCGATAAAGCGTCACATGCATGAGCTTTATACCCTGATAAAACACTCCTCATTAGTATACTTTATATAAAGAAATACTGATAAGGCATAGCTTGTTTTTCTTGTATGCTAATTAATATCTTCCCGTCACAATTTGAACTTTTGTTTTGACTCTCAAGACACACGCTTTTTGTGGAATGTTTTTGAAGCCATTCAAAAATCTCACAGCACATGTGTTATTGAGTCTAAAACCACTTGGCTGTGCCTCATGGTTTTAAACCTGAAAAAACACTCCCGCTTGTTTTTTAAACATTACTTATTTAATTTTTCTGGTAGTTTTCATTTGAAATAAAGTTACTGAGAAACAGTGCAACTGACAGCATCTAAAGAAAAAAAGATAGCTTGGAATGTTGGTGTGTCATCCAAAGCCACTCCCCTCCCATACCGTGGATTTGCCAGCATCCATTTTATTTGACTGTATGATTGTAGAATGCAATGTTGTGTCTTGCCAAAAAAACATGTCACAAGGTCTTTGTGCAATACAGAAAACAAACAAACAAACAAACAAATTGTAGGTAAACTGACGGGTGAACCTAATTACAAGCTACTGACTTCACAAAAGCCAACTGAAGATTTTTCATTCCTTACCAGCTCTGACTTATTGGAACCTTCCATCAATGGCCTGTTAGTTCTAATGAGAGTAGCTTTTATCATGGGGATCTCAACTCAGTTTGGCTTTCAAGTCTATGAAAAGGCATAATACTGTGATTTATTTTCCAGGCCACTTTACTACAAGTTTTAGAATACCATGTGGAATGGTTGGAAGAAATTGGATTTTCACATAATCAGGTAATTACAAACTAAATATCTGGCACTGTCCTACCTCTGCTGAATTTACACAGCCTCATTAGAGATCATGTTTAAACAAGCTAAGTATTTTATAGATATATTTTTTCTTGCCATTTTCAATGCCGATTTTAAACTAACCGTACCTGAAAGAGGCTTAAAAGAAGAGTTATAAAAATATAGTGAAAACAAATATATTTACCATCGGTAGTGTTTATAGTTGTACAAACCCGAGTGGGACTGAAACAAATAATTCAAATTAAACATAACAGTGCTAAGAATCTCAACTGGCCGAAGGCAAACTTCTTGGCTATTTACAAGCGTGGCTGAGGAACAGGACTCGATGCTACAGTGAAATAAATTCAGACAGTGGTCAGAACAGAACAACTCGAACCCAGAGCCACTGGACAACAAGCTGACCACTCGGCCACGCTGCCTCCATACGTATACATCGAGGAGTCAGGTGGCAACGTTTTAGTGATCACAAGTGGTGTGATCAAGCAACATGCCTCTGACAGGCGTAGAAAAATCAAATGATAAGGGCTTTAGGCTTTCATTTCATTTGTTTCATTTTTGCAGGGACGATGGTTTTACGCTCTCCTAGTTTGCCTGGAAAAACCTTTATTGCCCGAAACCACGTCTTTACTCCGCACACTCGCCAGGCTGTCTGCGACTTTGAGAGCGTCACTGGTATGATTTAGTCATTGTTTTTATTTACTTCCCTCGCACGAAACAGCTAGCTCTGGGTTTAGACTGCTCACCCTGGATGGGACGCTTGTGCACTACTGATTGTTCCCAAACATGAGAGTACGGTTTTTGCAGTGAAGAAGAACTACCGGTTTGCCCGAAACATTTGTGATTTTTTACACGATCACACTGTCAGTTTTCTACCTTACAAGTTTCCAATTTCAGGGTCCGAAATTAACTTTTTTAGGCAGGCGCCAACTGGCGACTGATCATTTTTTTTCAGCCGCCAAATGGGAAAATGTGGTCGCCAAAATATGTCAATAAATTTTTTCCTTCGCAGCGAAACAAAAACCAAAAATTTTGGACACCAGATGGAAAATTCTGGTCGCCAATTTTTCTTTTAAGAATTAGAACGAAGAGAGCGCCTTTGGGGCCGCAACGGCGATTTTTCTGCCAAAAAATAAGATTAAATACAAACACGCTGATTATTTATACACCTACAACTAAAAAACCACGAAGAACGAATCATGCCGGCCATATACACTGTTTCGTGCGACTGCCAAATGTTTCAAGTCAACTATGTACCCTCTCTTATGTCTACCTTTTGAAGAAGAAATGTACCCGACGGAAAAACTGCCGTTTGGTTCTTTGCTCTATGTCCAAAACGATCTTCCTTTTGCGTTCTGTCAAGACGATCGAAGGGTCGCCATGTTTTTCGCACCAGGCCACTACCGTGCAGCATTTGTCGTTCCAGTGCCTGAACCTCTGCTGAGTGCAACATTGACAGTGCTTCATTCTCGACTAACGACTCACATAACTGGAATTAAGCTAGTTCCTAGGATATCCTTCGGCAGTTTGGTGAAATCCACTTTCTCTACAGCAACAACTGATGAAAGATTCAAAGTTTGGATTAACCTTTTTGCTGAATTTTCATTTCCCGCACTGATTTGCATCTGCCGCCATTTTCGTGGAAAATAAAAAGCACGCGGTGTTGAAGGGCGCCTGTGATGCCAGTTTCGGAAGAAGCCGCTGAAACAATATGTTGCGCCGTAAAGGCAGTATCGACGTGTCGAAATACATTCAATTTTATCCGATTTTCTTGTAATATGTAGACATTATTTTACTGGGGATGTAAAGGCGAGTTGTATACTATCTACCATATCCGATTGATTTCCTAATATAGAGATTTAAAAACAAAAGTTGTGTCGTGCTTTTCTTTAGTTATCGGACAAAACGCGAGTCGCCAGCTGGCGACCAGTTCTGAAAATTTAGTCGCCAGTGCTCAATTTTTGGTCGCATTGGCGACCAGTGAGTCGCAATTTCGGACCCTGAATTTATACTTTCTTTTACATTTTTATAAGGTCTTATAAGTGTCACCAGGAGCCCATCAACCGGGGTGAACAATTTATTTCGTTTTGTTTTTCCTAAGCATTTACCTTGAGAGAAACCCTGAGAGAAGTAGGTTTCTCCTCCGCCAAATGGAACATTCTCGTCCCAGAGCCCACTATCCTTCTGGCCTGTGGGAGGGATCGAGAGCTCTGGCTAGACCCAGGGCTAGACCCGATTTTCTGAGTATGCGCAGAGCATTCGTTTCGTATTCTCAGCCAATCAGATTTGCCAGATTTGACGGAAGTCTGTCAATTGCGGACTTCCGGTGTTGGACCAAGCCATGAGCTCTCGATCCCTGCCACAGGCCAGAAGAATCGTGGGCTCTAGAAAATTGTTCTTATTTGATAAAAAAATGGCCACCAGCTGGATTAGAATAACCTGCTAAGGGTAGAGTAGATCAATATATGTGCTAGGCCATTGTACACATAGCGTTTCACAGCAGGTATGGGAATTTCTAGGGAAGATTTAGCAATTACTTTTAGACTTGGCTAATTTATGTAACCAAATGTCTGTTAATCACATTCTGCAGACACAACATGCTGGCATGAAATCCATTAATTAATTAAATCTTGCGCTTGCACATTGATGTAATCTGTTGGTAGTCTACGCAGTATTTAATTATTAGAAACAATTTTAAGAACATTTTCAGGCTAATTGTGCATAACACATCAGATATATCGGAACAAAATCAGCCTGAAACCCCCAAACATGTGTTCGTTTATGCGGATTTTTACTCTAACTGACTGAAATCGTGCTTCTCGTTAATTATTGCAATTTAATTTAATTTTTCAGGAGTCTCCATATCACCCGCTTGTTACACCGCTGAACTTGATTATCACACTTGTTTCAAGGTATAGGACGCAGTACTTTTTTTAATTATTTTCTATAATTTCAGAAAGCAGTACGTAGAGAAAAATCAACAAACAGTGTTTGCGCTTTCTGTTTAATCTTCGTTGTCCCCAGTTAAGCGAAAGATAATAATTATACCTTCCAACTCAGGTACGTTTAACGATTGGAGGAGAACGTGTCACGTGTCATGGGTCAAAACTCACTAACTCCCTGGGGGATGGGGGAAACAGCAACTTTTGACTCGAACGTGATCAGGTCGTGTACCTTAAAACCACGCCAAATTTGTTGTTCCAGCTCGTAGGTGAACCAAACAGTAATGATCAGCGCCATGGGAAACGACAACAACAACAACTTTATTGACCCTTACACTTGACAGAAATTAAATTAACATGAAATAAAAATTAAAACTGAAAGGGTGTTGGCTTCCTAAAATAACTAAAAAGTTAACAAGGCTAGGAGTTGAGGC
>JAHPZR010014831.1:0-24265 GCA_019787425.1 Platygyra sinensis | reverse complement strand
ATCATAACATGAAGAAAAAGTAACTTTTTTACTGTTAGAAAATTAATCTTTTGCACATACCTGGCACATGAGTTTACCAAATGCCATGGCACATATGGCTTAAACCCATACATTGATGTTTGGGTAATTTTGGGCAACCATGTACTCATTCTATTTTAGCTTATTTTTGTTCATTTAATTTCCAGCTGAGAACAAATAAAAATGTTGTTCTTGTACTCCTCCCACTAGTCCAAAAGTGAACAAGAAGTGGACATCCTACAAATGTTGACATTTTCAACTTGTTTTGTCAGCGGTGTACCTTGTGAAGTTATATACTGGTGACAGGGTTGTTAAAAGTAGCAAAAACGCACCATCTACTTTGTGATGTCATAAGTCTGCTGAGCTATTCACATGTAGCTGATTCTTCAACAAATATTGCAAAAATCAGCTGCCTACACATAGAGCTGCCTACTTCAAGACTTTGTGACGACCTTGTAGGGAACATTGTTTATAATCAGACGTCCCTTTAAACAGAGATTCATACGTTGATTTGATGTGATTTGTATGTCTACTTCCTGAAATTGTGCTAGTTCTTGTTTCTTCTAGTGCTTTAGATGACGCTCTAAGCCAATACAACTTCGCGGATTTATTTTACAGTACCAATTTCTTCGGATTTTAATCAATAAAACATATTCAACTTTGAATCCTTGGCAATGCTCTGCAAAAGGTTAGAAAACTGACTCGTCTTGTTTGATTTCTTTAGTGATACTACTCAACTCGTGAATTTAAATCGTACGACTGTAAATCTTCCTTTCTCTCTGCTCAGTATTTTTATTTTCCCGATACATTATCTGTTTTATTTCGATTATAGGCAGTATTCAATTCTAATTTTTCCGTTCTGTCTTTAAATGGCTTACTTGTTGTTTGCGATCCTCTTCACTTGATTTCGACTTGGTCCGCTTGGATATCCCACCGGATTTCCTGAAATTGTTTTTTTCTTCTCCAATATCTTTCCATATTTTCGGAATCGCTGATTGGCCAGAAAAATATTTTTCTGGCCAATCATGCATGCATATAAATCGCAAATTTACGTGAAATTACTCGTTACGTAAAGCTCCGTAAAGTTGATTTGACCGCTTTACGGAGTGTTAATAAAGACACGTAAAGCTGCGCAGAGTTGTCAATGCATTAAAGTTCCGTAAAGGTAACTTAAGAACTTCTGCCTGAGAGACCGGGCAGACTTGGAAATAAGGGTCGGCCGATTTTGCTTAAAATTGGTACACAATCTTGTTATGTGGACTTACGAAATATGCCAAAGTTTCAGCTTCAATGAACTTTTTTAGCCGAGTTCTAGATATCGGCCCCTCAGGGGTCCCCAGAGGCTGATTTTTGGCCACTATTCAATCTCTCTGTCGGCAACGTACAATTAATTTTTGAGCAATGCGCATGGTCTGTTGAACAGTTAAGAGGTATGTGTCTGCACCCTGTCCTTAATGAAACGCAATAACATTATTCAATAATGTTACTGCGTTTCATTAAGTACTGATCCCATCGCTGACTGTTTGTACAATCAACAGTAAAAAGGCTAAAACAAAGTCTAAAGTATGTGTAATTTGCCTCGCGGGTTTTGAATGAAGTTTCTATAAAGTTTACAAGAAGTGTATTTTTAATTATAATAATGATAGGCCCTGTGCACATTCTGATTGGACAAAAACCCATCTTTTATCAGAGTATAAAACAGAAAGTGTGTTTCATTGTTTATTGCCACATTGCCTCTATATCATAAAGCAAATAGAGAAGCCTAAGTCATGTATTCCACTGTGATTCAAATGCCAATCATGTCTTATCACACTGTAATAATGGCTTAGGCTTCTTTATTTGTTAAACAAAACACTTGTGTGTTTATAATAACTGTGGACTTTTTTTTTCAATGGCAAGATAGATGCCTGTTTGCTCAGGATACAGTTGAAGCAAAAACAGTTAAGAAGTTTATTATTAAAGTGTTTATTTTAATTTTACATTGTACAGAATCAAGTGCAACATACTACAGGTCACTAACTGATGCAAAAACAAGAAAAACCTCAAAACAGACGAACATAAAGCAAGCTGTAGAAGGCAAGCAAGGAAAAGAGATGTAAGTTTCAAAATGTTACAACAGGGTCACTCTTGTAGCCTTTAAACTGTTATCCATATACCGTCGTTTTCATTGAAGCATAGACGTGTGACAGAAAAACATGTTCTAATTGGCCGCAAACATGATGTGCTTGGTAACCAAACATTTGAATGGTTTATATGATACCTTTCACATGTTTCATTTATTGGTTGCGTAGCTGCCATCTGAATCACCTCATTCCTGAAATCCTTGGACAATTGTTTAACAAAAACATATCAACAAATTTGAAAACTTTTAAACTTTGGTGTGAAAGTGTGCTTAATGGCCAAAGAATTTCAAATGTTTGGTTACCAAGCATGTCATGTTTGTGCCCAATTATAAATAAATATTTGTAATGTACAGTTACAGAAAATATCCACACTCTCCCCCACCACCACAGAGGGGATTGAAATTCCCCTGGGGGTGGCATGGCGGTTCCCTAAGACCAAAAATTTAAAGAAATGTATGGGAATTATTTGGAATTTCCAGAAAGGTATGGGCATCCTAGAAAATATTTCCATGGCATGGGGGAAATAGGGATATTTTCTGGAATTACACAATTATGGCATAATTTACCTGAAATCTTCTAGTGACAGTGGGACACAATCCTCTCTGCACTGCTATTGATATCACATAAAATTATATTACACAAGCAAGAAATGTTCTTATGATACTACAGAAAAACTAAATGGTGTTACTTCAGATTGCAATATTTTTCAGGTTGTGTTAATATACTGATGTACTTACCATGTGTTTTTTTTTTTTTTGTAAATTTTACAGAAGCTTGGCCACGGGCTATCTGCCCTGAGTAAAACAACTTGGAGCGAGCAAACGAAGGATGAGATTAAGCAAGTGCTGACAGTAGAGTATACAAGCTCTGATGAGAGCTTATATGAGCCAGATTCTGACTCTGAAGTCCCGCAGTTACAAAACTACAAAGTTAAGCATTTGAAGTGGGAGCGTACGAGATTGACAAATGTTAAACAAACACTGGACAATATATACTTGAAGTCTATTCCAAGGCGAATCCGTCAATCACTTGTTCCTCGAATGCCACATTCACAGGAATCTGAGAGGGAAATTCCATTAAATGTTATAGACTGGGCTGTGCGACAAACAGCACCAGCAAGGAGGCCTGTACCTATGCCGCGTCAGTACCTAGTATCAGGCTCTCCTGCATGCTGGTTCTGAAGCTTCAAGCAGCCTTTCTACAACATTTGAAGATCGGGTTCTAGACCCAGTACTTGTAAGCATTCCTCATTGTACCAGGCAGTGCTGAGATGGTACAATCATGTATGTGGAGCAAAATTATCTTAAGTTGTGGTTATACTACAATCTCCCAGGAGGAATATTCCAACACTATGTCTGATCTCGATTTTCTAATGATAGTTTTTCGCTTTTCCCAGTGTAGGTGCTATAGTATAGTAACAACACATGTGAGGTTGACCCAAGTGGTTAATTATTATAGTTTACCTGCTGGTATTTGACCTTGGTGAGGATACACCAAGTATGCCTTTTAAATGGAATGATGTAGTGTAGCCACAGCTATTGTTACATTCAAATATTAATGATTTCAATTTTGAACATTTACATTACCAGTCAGATTGTAGCTAGAAAGGTTATTTACCTGGCATGAACTTGTTCTTCTTACACCTGCGTTTAGCTAAGAGAAAATTTAATATTGTAAAATTGGAGCCATTTCTACAGCCTCCAGTACAGTCAGTATTTTATAAGTTTCAGTTGTATGAATTTGGTTTAAGTATTGTCAAGTTTCTTGACTTGTGCTAGCAACATTGGACTGTGCCAGTTGTTGTCTTTTATACCTTAAGCATTTCATCATAAGGTGCTTGATTTGATGACTGCTGTTTGGACTTTGTAAATATGGATTATTTTATTTCATATCATGATTATTAATATTTTACCATTCATTAATATAAAAATGCACAATGTATTAATAACTTATTGCCAGTGAGAAGGGTGCAATTTGGAGGAAAGCACTCTTTTTAGTCCGCTGCTCTGAGAGTCTTTAATTTTGAATATTAGAATCTCTTTTAGTTAGAGGATGTAAACAATGGTATTAACTCAAATGAAAGGCTGTTTTATTTGAATTGTATAGACAGACAAAACTAAATTTAGGTTGTTAAGTACAAAGAATTGTGCTTTTGCCTAATGAAGTTATTTTCAGCTTTTAATAAATATCATTTGAATTTAATTGTCTAGCAAGTTTTGTAGTTATTTTGGGTTCAATTTGTAGAAGACATTCATTTAGGTACTTTGCCACCTCTGCGATCTGGCGCTGAGAGAAGAAACCGGGCCATTTTCTTTTTTGTTGAATTACTTAGCATTTGTGTGGTTTTTGATGCCCGTAAAGGGGTATGAAAGGATGCCTTTCAAGCGTTTTAAAAGGCTTTACCCCCAAATTAAGGCTTTACTAAAATTAAACCTTACAGTGTACATGACGTGTCCGTAAAGCCGCATGAAAGAATGTCATTACAACCCTTTAAAAGGACTTTACGGACTTAGTAAACTGCGGCTTTACGCGACCTTTCCGTAAAGCCATATGAAAGGATGCTATTAAAGCCCTTTAAGAGTGTTTTACGGCAATAAAGTATAGCTTTACGCGACCTGTAAAGCGTATGAAAGGACGCCTTTACAGCCATTTAACAGCGCTTTAAGAGGGCTTTGCGGACATGTAAAGTAAAATTTTACGCAACTTAACGATGCAGTAAAGTTCCGTAAATGTATCCCCTTATGCGTCTTTACGGCGCCCCGTAAAGATGCTTTAAGTTCAGCTTTACGTCGTCGCAAAGATCCGTAAGGTTCCGTAAATGCAGCATTTAAGGTACGTTTACGGCGGTTTTACGGAACAGTAAAGTTGCTATTTCGTGCTGGATCAGCGAGACGGAATTCAACCACTTCTGGAACTGGTTCGGTAAGAGTAAGTTCCCAGGGGCTCTCCAGCTCTTGAAGTAAACTTTTGCCCGAAAATATCGTATCGTCCCGGCTAGGAGCCCCTGGGTTTCCGAGGATGAGGATCCATGGTTAAAAAAAAATAATATCCGAAACCGCCACGCAAGGCAACTCGCGCCATCGTAACTAAACTTGGCTCAAAAGGCTTCTAAGCATAAAATAAATTTGATAAATTTGATTTATACTGATAACAGAACCAAACAATCATTTGAATGCTGGGTATTAAATTCGTGATCTGAGCAGTGGAATCTTATCATCTTTAGTCTGCTGAACAGGCGTATTTGTTTTGCGTCGATTTTCGCTCCTGTTCGCCTAAATACGCTAACAGGTTACGCCTGCTCTGCAGGCTTATCACCTTGAGATGTTTTTTCCCTCTCTCTGCAAATTCTGCGTATGACATTGTATCGACGAACAATCTTAGGTAAGCACGCTCTGCTTGTCATATTTTTCGCGTCCTGAGGTTTCCAGACACGCAGAAAGTGTGTTTTTCGAGTCTGAACTTTTTGATACATCCAGAGGGTCTCAATTTTACGGGTCTGAGGTTTGGGTAGTTACATGCAAATGTCAAAAATAAAAACCACTCTATTTAAACCTTAACTCTTTTTCTTTTAACCCTTTCAGTGCCAAGGACGTACTTGTAGATTTTACTTTGTCTAACGCCAGTAGATTTTACTCTGTCTAACGTCAGACGATTTTACTCGTCAAAGGGAAACTCCTTGGCACTGAAGAAGTAAAAAAACTATCTCCCTTAACCCTTTCAGTGCCAAGGACGTACTTGTAGATTTTACTCTTTCTAACGCCAGACGATTTTACTCGTCAAAGGGAAACCCCTTGGCACTGAAGGGGTTAATCATCTTGCTGACGTCATCACTTTTGACCAAAATTGGCATCATCTTTACTCAACTCCTGCAGGAGGAAAAGATCTTTCCAATGATGCCCGGATCAGAGTGATCAGCCTGATGGAGCCTGAGATATGCACGAAAATGCTCAAAAAGTTGAGTGAAAAACTGAAAGCAAAATTTCCTGCCGCTACATCTGGCCGCTCCATGGTACAAATTGCCCCCCTCGATGACGCTTCCTAAGACGTTTTTTTTAACAGCAAGCAAGCCCAGTAGAAGGTCGACCACTGCAGCAATTAAAAAAAAAAAAAAAAAAAAAGAAAGGAGAAAAAGGAAAGTGGAAAAAAATTCAAGAATCGAAAAGCCTATCTCAAAATTTTTGATTTTTTTGATTATGTGCGTATTTCTTTCTTTCTTAATATTAATTTGTGGAAAACCTGCAAAATAGCTATAGCTGAGCGTTTCTCTTACGTTAAATAAAGATTATGTATGTATGTATTATGTATGTATTCTCGCGCATGCCTGAGCCAAAATGTTGTAAAAGGCGATGCTGCGGCTGATAATGAGGAAATACTGTACTTAGTTCTTATCTACACCTGGACCATCATGCATCGCGCTCTTTCATATTTCTTGCCACTGCTGTACATAGTACAAAACAAAAGAGTGTTCACTTTCTTATATACTATGATAGCTTAGAATTCACAACATCGTCTAAAGTTTGCCGTTAAAATCTTCCTGTTTACGTTTTCAGGAGCGCTTTTTCACGGCAAAACTGACAAAAGCCTAGAGCTTCCGGTTGAAAAAATATTACTAAATAATAGAACAAAACATAACACGAGTAACAACGCATCGGAAAGCGGATGTTATCAACTGTAATTATTTTCTGCAATATTGTCAGCCTTTGTGTCACAGCAAGCTAGTGTAATAATAGAATAATACTGAAAACGATGACATTCAGTGGATACGTTTTGGCGGGTTGACATTCATGAAATTTTAATGTTATACACGAAAATAAAGAAAATCTGTCAAAGCCACGTCAATATTTAACAAATTAGGCATCACGAAACGGAAGATGCTCGGGTGGGCTAAGAAATCATGTTGAACGACAAAGTGTTTATTGAAAGGCTCACTTCAGTTTAGGACATAGAACTTTCTTGTTTGTAAACTCACGATAACATGAGAATTGTAATATAATGGTTTAACACTCGTCTGACTCTTTTGAATGTTTCGTTCAAGACGTTTCGGCTGGTGCTTGAGCCTTCAATAGTTGGAATATTAACGCTAGTACGCGTGAGTAGAAATGCAGCATGTTGAACGCGCGCTGAGAAAATTGTGCGTGAAGTTTCAAGAAATCGTAGAGCGAGACTTTAACGCGCACCAAAGTCTTGGGATGACGATGCGGTCTTTTCCAGATTGCGGATCTTTTATTGACATCCACGTTTCCAAGAAGAGTCGCTCGTGAAAGTTAGCCTCATGTCCAACAAGTCTGACACTTCCAAAATCTATTTTGTGGTTGTTTTCGCGGACATGACGCGAGATCTAGGAGTCATGGTGAACGAAGAAACAGCCCTTTTGTGTTCTGTAATCCCGGTTTTCAGTGATTGTTCAATTTGACTGCGGTATTGAAAATTGCAGTTGGTGCCGTGCAACTGATTTTGTACACTGTGTCAAATTTTGACCAGTCAACCTTTTCCTGGGCTTTCTGTCGCGGGAACAAATTGTTCACAGTTCTTAATGGTTTGAAGGCGACTTTGATTTTGGTTGCCTGAAGATTCGACTAATCCTTTCTGAAGTGTCCTGCACGGCGGAGTAGGGTACCACAACCAATCTATTGTATGGTAGATCAGCTGGGAGTTTCGACAGCGATCTTTTGCAGCTATTGATGCAGGATGAGAATGACTATTGTCCCGCAGTGCGGCCTTGAATGGTTTTGTTTCTTCGCGTTTCCCTACCTGTGTTGATGGCATGTTCAGTGCCCTGCGTAGCAAACTAACTTGTGGGAAGATTTTGTTATTATGCTTCGTCCGACGGAGACCGGCTGTGAGTGTTGTCAAAGCCGAGTATTTTTTTTTTTGGCTTTCCGTGGTGTAAAAGTCACAAAAAGTTGTTAATTTTTCGCAGGCAACTCGCTTGCTTTTAGACCGCGACCGACATTGAAAAGATACTAAGCCTGTATGGAGAACTTTGGTTCTTCTGTTTTCTTTATGAGGACCTCTTCCGTAAGCCTTATAAAACTGAGAGAAACAAGAGTACGGGAGATAGATCCCTCGCCTATGAACTTCCTTTTACATCAGTAGTGTAGAGTTGTCAGTAGTAGAGGTTTTTGTGGGGTTAGATCAATCGTGTTTTGCCAATTTGTTATTGTTGTGGATAACAAAGAAAACACACTTTGTTTTTTTTTTTTTTAAGCTTTCAAAATAAGTACACTAGACAAAATAAACTGTTCTTTTCACCATGGCGAATTTCACTTTGTAAAGTAAATCCACGAAAACACTCGCCGAGGGACTTTCCCAAAGCTGTTATATTTGGTCATGCTGACTTTCCAGCCGTGACTAAGAAAACAAACCTTTAGACTGAATCTATCCAAATGTGGAGATACTCAATAAGTATTACACGATAAAATTGAGGTTTTACTTGATTTCAGGATGAATATACACCGATCAAATAAAACTGTACTTATACCATGAAGAAATTATCTTTGGAAAGTGAAACCTTTAAAGTCTCTCTGGGGTATTTTCCCACGCTATATTTCATTATATTTTGTCACGCAAGTAACATCTGTTAAAATTTCCAGTCACGCGGAGTTCCCCATCCGTTAATTATTAATTTCTTAGGAAACGAATCTTACTGCTTTAAAATTTGAAAGAAGGAAAATAAATTCCACCAAAGGCTTCCTCTCCGTAATGCCAAGATATCTTTCTCTTCTGTGTAAAGTTGACATTTGTCGGTTTTTTTTTTTTGTTAATTTTTGAGCTTTTTGAAGCTCACTTTTATTCGAAGTGTTGAATACGTATACGGAAAAAGAGAGAGCACCAGCGTGGCATGTAATCGAGAAGTAATAAAGCAAAATCAAAATCAAAAACACCTTTATTTAAGGAACTGAATACCTATAATTACATGTCCACCTATTTGCAATGAAAGAAGATAACTCCCAATGCAATGAACGCAGAGTCTCCTAAACAACCGTTTTTAGAAAGTCAAAAGGAGCGTTGCGTGACATCCCCCATAGAGGGCTGCTGAGGAGACTACGTCATATAAGATATCGCAACGGATAAGGTACTTTCCATTACGTGGAATAACTTTTTTTTTTAACCCTTTATATCTTTTTTTTTTCAGTACTCAAAATAACAAAACATTTCCTGGTCTACTTTAAAGCCTTTATTTAGTTGGTCATGCAACTCCCCCCCTGCCCCCCCCCCCCCCTCCCCCAGTAACGGCACGATTAAAAACAACATCACTGGCGCTTAGGGTTACAATAAGATACGACTATTGATTGATGTAGTGGACGAATTTTGGCGTCATACTCAGGGAATATTTTAGCGAAGTCGTCATTGGCCAAGACGCACAAACGAACGTGGTTCAGGTTCAAAAAGCTGCCATTGGGAAGCTGACTCTTGCGTGACCTTAAAATATCGGCTTCCAAGGAGTCTAGAATTGTCCTACTGTGGATTTTTTTGGGTGAACTTGGTTATATGTAAGAACCTTCTTTCAAATCGCGGAAGGGTTTGACCTGGTTATATCAAGCCTGTCATAACATCTGTCCGTTTCAGCAAATTCAGATTAGTCTATTTTTCTGGTTCTAATATAACCGCCCCACAGTTTTTAAGCCTATCTATATACAAAAAAACTATTTCAGCTATAAGCTACTATAAGACCATGGTTTACTTTTCGTGCTTCATTGATATAATCACTCATATAACAAACAAAGGGTCGTGAGTTTGAATTCTAAGTACACTAAAAACTAATTGAATGATTTACTTTCTTACTTACTTAATCCTCTTTTGTGCTCTATGTAGCACATAAGGCCGTAACTGAATGATTTACTACACTGAAAACAATGCTTTTCAAAACAAACTTAAAAGAAAACTTTAAAAGAGGCTTCCCAGCTTTCGGTTGAAATGTTTGAGAAATAAAATTAACATATTCAACACTTGGTTTGTCAGGTTATTGCTTGCTTCATGTCTGCCTGGAGCCCTCCATTGTTGAGCTCATCACTTCCTGAAACAAAAAGAAAGAAATAAATAAACCAAGTTTTAAATCATTTTTTTAGTAAACCAATTCCCTTTTAAAGTTGTAGATTGACGTAGTTTGGCCCCAGGTTCCCAATGCAGGTTTGTTTGCAGTCCTTTCCTGGGCTAAAAGGATGTGTTTGTACTTACGTTTATTTCCAAAGTCAAACATCACCTAGTAAGAAGTTTCCATTGTCCTCCATTGTTAAGGCCACTGCCATCACTCTCTGGAACAAAAAAATAAGACATTAAAAACGAGAAGTTATAAATCATTTCTCTTGCAAGACAATTTCCTTTTATTTATGCTTTAGATTAACACAGCTTGGCCCCAGTTCCCTATCCAGATTACTCTGCAGTCCATTCCCGCGCTAAAGTGAAATGTTTTTACTTACTTTTATTTCCAAAGTCAAATGTCACGTTATCTCCAATCAGCATAAACGGCGCCCACTCGGAAACCTTGGCAAAGCCGTTATCTCTCATCCACTTCATGGCCTGGTGAAGAGATTCACTGGCACTCACCCCACGATAAAGATTCTCGTAGAAACGACTCATAAACTGCTTAGTTGCCTCGTCTTCAAGAGCCCACAGTGACGCCAGCACTGAGCGTGCACCGGATCCTAAGAACGCCCGAGCCATTCCGACAACTCCTTCTACTTTAATCTGTCCTTGACCACTGTGGCAACAGCTAAGTACAACAAGTTTGGCTCGGATTTGAACTTGCGAAATGTCACCAACCGTTAACAAGCAGTCATTTTCACGTGGAATGTGACTACCAGTTCTAACAGGCACAAGGATAATCTCTCCTTTTTCCGCATTACCATGTGCAGCGAAGTGTATCAGGCTCACTGAATTTATTCTTTGAAGCACCGCCTGCTTAGTTGCTTGAAATCCTATCAGAGGCTGAACACCCAGCAGTCGTCCAACCATCTCTGCTTCCTTTCTTGCAAAGGGCAAAGGTGGGATGGTTTTTCGGCGACCCTTCCAAATCACTTCACCCACGTCAGGATCACCCACTATAAGAGCTCCAGTCTGACTGTGATAGTCTGCAGGACTGTCTTGAATGCATTTGAGAGTTGTCAACGAAGGAACAATGCGAATCCTGAAAGTCTCTGATAAGTACTTTTTACTATCATCAAGTAAAGCTGGAAATGGAACACGGTACAGGTGGCGATCAGGAACAATGATGATCTCAGACCCCTTGAGTAACTTGGCCACAGGAGCAATGATCATTTTGTAGAACAAAGTTAGATTTGGTCTTGGATCAACTTCACGTCCCTGTTTTCGTAAAACGGCGAGGTTGTCTTCCTCATAGGAATCTGGTGGCTGTTCAATGCCATTGAAAGATCGATCTTCGCAAAGCTCCAGGGGTAAAATACCAAACCTGCGGAACCTTTGGGCCACTTTTTTAAAAAAGGTATCCAAATTTTTAGCTTGTTTAGCAAGCAGTGTCTTTTTCTCCACTATGCTCTCTTTGAACTCAACGACTCCACTTGCTTTTAGTATCCACAATAATACTTTTTGAGCATCATATGAAATGTACAAACAAGTAGAGTCACTTTCTAGGTTGGCGACATTTTCAATGCTAATCCAGGATTGTGGGTCAGCAGAGATTTGCCGTTCAACAGAGTACTGAGCTGCCATCAAGTCTGATAGGGCCCTAGCCCGTCCGAGCTCTTCAACATAAAGAGCTTTCTTAGGATTCCCAGCGGCACAAAACAATAAACTGAGTGTTTTGTAGGGAGAGCTGTACTCATTTGAATAACGTACGCTGAAATCATCATTGTCTTTGAGAAAGCCTCGGCATTCTTCGCATTTTTGAATAGCTTGAAACAAATAGGGAAACGCTTCCTGTTTCTTGTCCTGTGGTATCTTTGCCTTTGCAAAGTTCTCATAGGAGAAAATCTCCACCTCAAATTCCTTAATTCCCCCCTTAAATATTGAAAGTGCCTTCTCGAGGTATTCTTCAGCCTTAACATGTTCATCGAGCGTTATACACAGACTTCCCAATTGACAGTAACTAGCTGCTTCTTGACTTCTGTTACCAATTTCCCCGCTGATAGCAAGTGCTTTCTCATAATATTCTCGGCTAAGCTTAGGACAGGTGTTACTTTTTGCCGGTATAAAATATGCTGAAGCTAACAAACACTTCAAGGAAGCCCTTCTTATTGCAACTGAAATTGGTGAAAGAGAATGCAAAACAACATGTTTCATTTGTCTAGGAGATCTGTTTCACTGTCTACGTAATTATGTCAAGGCCAAAGAATATTATGAGAAAGCACTTGCTATCAGCGGGGAAATTGGTAACAGAAGTCAAGAAGCAGCTAGTTACTGTCAATTGGGAAGTCTGTGTATAACGCTCGATGAACATGTTAAGGCTGAAGAATACCTCGAGAAGGCACTTTCAATATTTAAGGGGGGAATTAAGGAATTTGAGGTGGAGATTTTCTCCTATGAGAACTTTGCAAAGGCAAAGATACCACAGGACAAGAAACAGGAAGCGTTTCCCTATTTGTTTCAAGCTATTCAAAAATGCGAAGAATGCCGAGGCTTTCTCAAAGACAATGATGATTTCAGCGTACGTTATTCAAATGAGTACAGCTCTCCCTACAAAACACTCAGTTTATTGTTTTGTGCCGCTGGGAATCCTAAGAAAGCTCTTTATGTTGAAGAGCTCGGACGGGCTAGGGCCCTATCAGACTTGATGGCAGCTCAGTACTCTGTTGAACGGCAAATCTCTGCTGACCCACAATCCTGGATTAGCATTGAAAATGTCGCCAACCTAGAAAGTGACTCTACTTGTTTGTACATTTCATATGATGCTCAAAAAGTATTATTGTGGATACTAAAAGCAAGTGGAGTCGTTGAGTTCAAAGAGAGCATAGTGGAGAAAAAGACACTGCTTGCTAAACAAGCTAAAAATTTGGATACCTTTTTTAAAAAAGTGGCCCAAAGGTTCCGCAGGTTTGGTATTTTACCCCTGGAGCTTTGCGAAGATCGATCTTTCAATGGCATTGAACAGCCACCAGATTCCTATGAGGAAGACAACCTCGCCGTTTTACGAAAACAGGGACGTGAAGTTGATCCAAGACCAAATCTAACTTTGTTCTACAAAATGATCATTGCTCCTGTGGCCAAGTTACTCAAGGGGTCTGAGATCATCATTGTTCCTGATCGCCACCTGTACCGTGTTCCATTTCCAGCTTTACTTGATGATAGTAAAAAGTACTTATCAGAGACTTTCAGGATTCGCATTGTTCCTTCGTTGACAACTCTCAAATGCATTCAAGACAGTCCTGCAGACTATCACAGTCAGACTGGAGCTCTTATAGTGGGTGATCCTGACGTGGGTGAAGTGATTTGGAAGGGTCGCCGAAAAACCATCCCACCTTTGCCCTTTGCAAGAAAGGAAGCAGAGATGGTTGGACGACTGCTGGGTGTTCAGCCTCTGATAGGATTTCAAGCAACTAAGCAGGCGGTGCTTCAAAGAATAAATTCAGTGAGCCTGATACACTTCGCTGCACATGGTAATGCGGAAAAAGGAGAGATTATCCTTGTGCCTGTTAGAACTGGTAGTCACATTCCACGTGAAAATGACTGCTTGTTAACGGTTGGTGACATTTCGCAAGTTCAAATCCGAGCCAAACTTGTTGTACTTAGCTGTTGCCACAGTGGTCAAGGACAGATTAAAGTAGAAGGAGTTGTCGGAATGGCTCGGGCGTTCTTAGGATCCGGTGCACGCTCAGTGCTGGCGTCACTGTGGGCTCTTGAAGACGAGGCAACTAAGCAGTTTATGAGTCGTTTCTACGAGAATCTTTATCGTGGGGTGAGTGCCAGTGAATCTCTTCACCAGGCCATGAAGTGGATGAGAGATAACGGCTTTGCCAAGGTTTCCGAGTGGGCGCCGTTTATGCTGATTGGAGATAACGTGACATTTGACTTTGGAAATAAAAGTAAGTAAAAACATTTCACTTTAGCGCGGGAATGGACTGCAGAGTAATCTGGATAGGGAACTGGGGCCAAGCTGTGTTAATCTAAAGCATAAATAAAAGGAAATTGTCTTGCAAGAGAAATGATTTATAACTTCTCGTTTTTAATGTCTTATTTTTTTGTTCCAGAGAGTGATGGCAGTGGCCTTAACAATGGAGGACAATGGAAACTTCTTACTAGGTGATGTTTGACTTTGGAAATAAACGTAAGTACAAACACATCCTTTTAGCCCAGGAAAGGACTGCAAACAAACCTGCATTGGGAACCTGGGGCCAAACTACGTCAATCTACAACTTTAAAAGGGAATTGGTTTACTAAAAAAATGATTTAAAACTTGGTTTATTTATTTCTTTCTTTTTGTTTCAGGAAGTGATGAGCTCAACAATGGAGGGCTCCAGGCAGACATGAAGCAAGCAATAACCTGACAAACCAAGTGTTGAATATGTTAATTTTATTTCTCAAACATTTCAACCGAAAGCTGGGAAGCCTCTTTTAAAGTTTTCTTTTAAGTTTGTTTTGAAAAGCATTGTTTTCAGTGTAGTAAATCATTCAGTTACGGCCTTATGTGCTACATAGAGCACAAAAGAGGATTAAGTAAGTAAGAAAGTAAATCATTCAATTAGTTTTTAGTGTACTTAGAATTCAAACTCACGACCCTTTGTTTGTTATATGAGTGATTATATCAATGAAGCACGAAAAGTAAACCATGGTCTTATAGTAGCTTATAGCTGAAATAGTTTTTTTGTATATAGATAGGCTTAAAAACTGTGGGGCGGTTATATTAGAACCAGAAAAATAGACTAATCTGAATTTGCTGAAACGGACAGATGTTATGACAGGCTTGATATAACCAGGTCAAACCCTTCCGCGATTTGAAAGAAGGTTCTTACATATAACCAAGTTCACCCAAAAAAATCCACAGTAGGACAATTCTAGACTCCTTGGAAGCCGATATTTTAAGGTCACGCAAGAGTCAGCTTCCCAATGGCAGCTTTTTGAACCTGAACCACGTTCGTTTGTGCGTCTTGGCCAATGACGACTTCGCTAAAATATTCCCTGAGTATGACGCCAAAATTCGTCCACTACATCAATCAATAGTCGTATCTTATTGTAACCCTAAGCGCCAGTGATGTTGTTTTTAATCGTGCCGTTACTGGGGGAGGGGGGGGGGGGGGCAGGGGGGGAGTTGCATGACCAACTAAATAAAGGCTTTAAAGTAGACCAGGAAATGTTTTGTTATTTTGAGTACTGAAAAAAAAAAGATATAAAGGGTTAAAAAAAAAAGTTATTCCACGTAATGGAAAGTACCTTATCCGTTGCGATATCTTATATGACGTAGTCTCCTCAGCAGCCCTCTATGGGGGATGTCACGCAACGCTCCTTTTGACTTTCTAAAAACGGTTGTTTAGGAGACTCTGCGTTCATTGCATTGGGAGTTATCTTCTTTCATTGCAAATAGGTGGACATGTAATTATAGGTATTCAGTTCCTTAAATAAAGGTGTTTTTGATTTTGATTTTGCTTTATTACTTCTCGATTACATGCCACGCTGGTGCTCTCTCTTTTTCCGTATACGTATTCAACACTTCGAATAAAAGTGAGCTTCAAAAAGCTCAAAAATTAACAAAAAAAAAAAACCGACAAATGTCAACTTTACACAGAAGAGAAAGATATCTTGGCATTACGGAGAGGAAGCCTTTGGTGGAATTTATTTTCCTTCTTTCAAATTTTAAAGCAGTAAGATTCGTTTCCTAAGAAATTAATAATTAACGGATGGGGAACTCCGCGTGACTGGAAATTTTAACAGATGTTACTTGCGTGACAAAATATAATGAAATATAGCGTGGGAAAATACCCCAGAGAGACTTTAAAGGTTTCACTTTCCAAAGATAATTTCTTCATGGTATAAGTACAGTTTTATTTGATCGGTGTATATTCATCCTGAAATCAAGTAAAACCTCAATTTTATCGTGTAATACTTATTGAGTATCTCCACATTTGGATAGATTCAGTCTAAAGGTTTGTTTTCTTAGTCACGGCTGGAAAGTCAGCATGACCAAATATAACAGCTTTGGGAAAGTCCCTCGGCGAGTGTTTTCGTGGATTTACTTTACAAAGTGAAATTCGCCATGGTGAAAAGAACAGTTTATTTTGTCTAGTGTACTTATTTTGAAAGCTTAAAAAAAAAAAAAACAAAGTGTGTTTTCTTTGTTATCCACAACAATAACAAATTGGCAAAACACGATTGATCTAACCCCACAAAAACCTCTACTACTGACAACTCTACACTACTGATGTAAAAGGAAGTTCATAGGCGAGGGATCTATCTCCCGTACTCTTGTTTCTCTCAGTTTTATAAGGCTTACGGAAGAGGTCCTCATAAAGAAAACAGAAGAACCAAAGTTCTCCATACAGGCTTAGTATCTTTTCAATGTCGGTCGCGGTCTAAAAGCAAGCGAGTTGCCTGCGAAAAATTAACAACTTTTTGTGACTTTTACACCACGGAAAGCCAAAAAAAAAAATACTCGGCTTTGACAACACTCACAGCCGGTCTCCGTCGGACGAAGCATAATAACAAAATCTTCCCACAAGTTAGTTTGCTACGCAGGGCACTGAACATGCCATCAACACAGGTAGGGAAACGCGAAGAAACAAAACCATTCAAGGCCGCACTGCGGGACAATAGTCATTCTCATCCTGCATCAATAGCTGCAAAAGATCGCTGTCGAAACTCCCAGCTGATCTACCATACAATAGATTGGTTGTGGTACCCTACTCCGCCGTGCAGGACACTTCAGAAAGGATTAGTCGAATCTTCAGGCAACCAAAATCAAAGTCGCCTTCAAACCATTAAGAACTGTGAACAATTTGTTCCCGCGACAGAAAGCCCAGGAAAAGGTTGACTGGTCAAAATTTGACACAGTGTACAAAATCAGTTGCACGGCACCAACTGCAATTTTCAATACCGCAGTCAAATTGAACAATCACTGAAAACCGGGATTACAGAACACAAAAGGGCTGTTTCTTCGTTCACCATGACTCCTAGATCTCGCGTCATGTCCGCGAAAACAACCACAAAATAGATTTTGGAAGTGTCAGACTTGTTGGACATGAGGCTAACTTTCACGAGCGACTCTTCTTGGAAACGTGGATGTCAATAAAAGATCCGCAATCTGGAAAAGACCGCATCGTCATCCCAAGACTTTGGTGCGCGTTAAAGTCTCGCTCTACGATTTCTTGAAACTTCACGCACAATTTTCTCAGCGCGCGTTCAACATGCTGCATTTCTACTCACGCGTACTAGCGTTAATATTCCAACTATTGAAGGCTCAAGCACCAGCCGAAACGTCTTGAACGAAACATTCAAAAGAGTCAGACGAGTGTTAAACCATTATATTACAATTCTCATGTTATCGTGAGTTTACAAACAAGAAAGTTCTATGTCCTAAACTGAAGTGAGCCTTTCAATAAACACTTTGTCGTTCAACATGATTTCTTAGCCCACCCGAGCATCTTCCGTTTCGTGATGCCTAATTTGTTAAATATTGACGTGGCTTTGACAGATTTTCTTTATTTTCGTGTATAACATTAAAATTTCATGAATGTCAACCCGCCAAAACGTATCCACTGAATGTCATCGTTTTCAGTATTATTCTATTATTACACTAGCTTGCTGTGACACAAAGGCTGACAATATTGCAGAAAATAATTACAGTTGATAACATCCGCTTTCCGATGCGTTGTTACTCGTGTTATGTTTTGTTCTATTATTTAGTAATATTTTTTCAACCGGAAGCTCTAGGCTTTTGTCAGTTTTGCCGTGAAAAAGCGCTCCTGAAAACGTAAACAGGAAGATTTTAACGGCAAACTTTAGACGATGTTGTGAATTCTAAGCTATCATAGTATATAAGAAAGTGAACACTCTTTTGTTTTGTACTATGTACAGCAGTGGCAAGAAATATGAAAGAGCGCGATGCATGATGGTCCAGGTGTAGATAAGAACTAAGTACAGTATTTCCTCATTATCAGCCGCAGCATCGCCTTTTACAACATTTTGGCTCAGGCATGCGCGAGAATACATACATAATACATACATACATAATCTTTATTTAACGTAAGAGAAACGCTCAGCTATAGCTATTTTGCAGGTTTTCCACAAATTAATATTAAGAAAGAAAGAAATACGCACATAATCAAAAAAATCAAAAATTTTGAGATAGGCTTTTCGATTCTTGAATTTTTTTCCACTTTCCTTTTTCTCCTTTCTTTTTTTTTTTTTTTTTTTTTAATTGCTGCAGTGGTCGACCTTCTACTGGGCTTGCTTGCTGTTAAAAAAAACGTCTTAGGAAGCGTCATCGAGGGGGGCAATTTGTACCATGGAGCGGCCAGATGTAGCGGCAGGAAATTTTGCTTTCAGTTTTTCACTCAACTTTTTGAGCATTTTCGTGCATATCTCAGGCTCCATCAGGCTGATCACTCTGATCCGGGCATCATTGGAAAGATCTTTTCCTCCTGCAGGAGTTGAGTAAAGATGATGCCAATTTTGGTCAAAAGTGATGACGTCAGCAAGATGATTAACCCCTTCAGTGCCAAGGGGTTTCCCTTTGACGAGTAAAATCGTCTGGCGTTAGAAAGAGTAAAATCTACAAGTACGTCCTTGGCACTGAAAGGGTTAAGGGAGATAGTTTTTTTACTTCTTCAGTGCCAAGGAGTTTCCCTTTGACGAGTAAAATCGTCTGACGTTAGACAGAGTAAAATCTACTGGCGTTAGACAAAGTAAAATCTACAAGTACGTCCTTGGCACTGAAAGGGTTAAAAGAAAAAGAGTTAAGGTTTAAATAGAGTGGTTTTTATTTTTGACATTTGCATGTAACTACCCAAACCTCAGACCCGTAAAATTGAGACCCTCTGGATGTATCAAAAAGTTCAGACTCGAAAAACACACTTTCTGCGTGTCTGGAAACCTCAGGACGCGAAAAATATGACAAGCAGAGCGTGCTTACCTAAGATTGTTCGTCGATACAATGTCATACGCAGAATTTGCAGAGAGAGGGAAAAAACATCTCAAGGTGATAAGCCTGCAGAGCAGGCGTAACCTGTTAGCGTATTTAGGCGAACAGGAGCGAAAATCGACGCAAAACAAATACGCCTGTTCAGCAGACTAAAGATGATAAGATTCCACTGCTCAGATCACGAATTTAATACCCAGCATTCAAATGATTGTTTGGTTCTGTTATCAGTATAAATCAAATTTATCAAATTTATTTTATGCTTAGAAGCCTTTTGAGCCAAGTTTAGTTACGATGGCGCGAGTTGCCTTGCGTGGCGGTTTCGGATATTATTTTTTTTTAACCATGGATCCTCATCCTCGGAAACCCAGGGGCTCCTAGCCGGGACGATACGATATTTTCGGGCAAAAGTTTACTTCAAGAGCTGGAGAGCCCCTGGGAACTTACTCTTACCGAACCAGTTCCAGAAGTGGTTGAATTCCGTCTCGCTGATCCAGCACGAAATAGCAACTTTACTGTTCCGTAAAACCGCCGTAAACGTACCTTAAATGCTGCATTTACGGAACCTTACGGATCTTTGCGACGACGTAAAGCTGAACTTAAAGCATCTTTACGGGGCGCCGTAAAGACGCATAAGGGGATACATTTACGGAACTTTACTGCATCGTTAAGTTGCGTAAAATTTTACTTTACATGTCCGCAAAGCCCTCTTAAAGCGCTGTTAAATGGCTGTAAAGGCGTCCTTTCATACGCTTTACAGGTCGCGTAAAGCTATACTTTATTGCCGTAAAACACTCTTAAAGGGCTTTAATAGCATCCTTTCATATGGCTTTACGGAAAGGTCGCGTAAAGCCGCAGTTTACTAAGTCCGTAAAGTCCTTTTAAAGGGTTGTAATGACATTCTTTCATGCGGCTTTACGGACACGTCATGTACACTGTAAGGTTTAATTTTAGTAAAGCCTTAATTTGGGGGTAAAGCCTTTTAAAACGCTTGAAAGGCATCCTTTCATACCCCTTTACGGGCATCAAAAACCACACAAATGCTAAGTAATTCAACAAAAAAGAAAATGGCCCGGTTTCTTCTCTCAGCGCCAGATCGCAGAGGTGGCAAAGTACCTAAATGAATGTCTTCTACAAATTGAACCCAAAATAACTACAAAACTTGCTAGACAATTAAATTCAAATGATATTTATTAAAAGCTGAAAATAACTTCATTAGGCAAAAGCACAATTCTTTGTACTTAACAACCTAAATTTAGTTTTGTCTGTCTATACAATTCAAATAAAACAGCCTTTCATTTGAGTTAATACCATTGTTTACATCCTCTAACTAAAAGAGATTCTAATATTCAAAATTAAAGACTCTCAGAGCAGCGGACTAAAAAGAGTGCTTTCCTCCAAATTGCACCCTTCTCACTGGCAATAAGTTATTAATACATTGTGCATTTTTATATTAATGAATGGTAAAATATTAATAATCATGATATGAAATAAAATAATCCATATTTACAAAGTCCAAACAGCAGTCATCAAATCAAGCACCTTATGATGAAATGCTTAAGGTATAAAAGACAACAACTGGCACAGTCCAATGTTGCTAGCACAAGTCAAGAAACTTGACAATACTTAAACCAAATTCATACAACTGAAACTTATAAAATACTGACTGTACTGGAGGCTGTAGAAATGGCTCCAATTTTACAATATTAAATTTTCTCTTAGCTAAACGCAGGTGTAAGAAGAACAAGTTCATGCCAGGTAAATAACCTTTCTAGCTACAATCTGACTGGTAATGTAAATGTTCAAAATTGAAATCATTAATATTTGAATGTAACAATAGCTGTGGCTACACTACATCATTCCATTTAAAAGGCATACTTGGTGTATCCTCACCAAGGTCAAATACCAGCAGGTAAACTATAATAATTAACCACTTGGGTCAACCTCACATGTGTTGTTACTATACTATAGCACCTACACTGGGAAAAGCGAAAAACTATCATTAGAAAATCGAGATCAGACATAGTGTTGGAATATTCCTCCTGGGAGATTGTAGTATAACCACAACTTAAGATAATTTTGCTCCACATACATGATTGTACCATCTCAGCACTGCCTGGTACAATGAGGAATGCTTACAAGTACTGGGTCTAGAACCCGATCTTCAAATGTTGTAGAAAGGCTGCTTGAAGCTTCAGAACCAGCATGCAGGAGAGCCTGATACTAGGTACTGACGCGGCATAGGTACAGGCCTCCTTGCTGGTGCTGTTTGTCGCACAGCCCAGTCTATAACATTTAATGGAATTTCCCTCTCAGATTCCTGTGAATGTGGCATTCGAGGAACAAGTGATTGACGGATTCGCCTTGGAATAGACTTCAAGTATATATTGTCCAGTGTTTGTTTAACATTTGTCAATCTCGTACGCTCCCACTTCAAATGCTTAACTTTGTAGTTTTGTAACTGCGGGACTTCAGAGTCAGAATCTGGCTCATATAAGCTCTCATCAGAGCTTGTATACTCTACTGTCAGCACTTGCTTAATCTCATCCTTCGTTTGCTCGCTCCAAGTTGTTTTACTCAGGGCAGATAGCCCGTGGCCAAGCTTCTGTAAAATTTACAAAAAAAAAAAAAACACATGGTAAGTACATCAGTATATTAACACAACCTGAAAAATATTGCAATCTGAAGTAACACCATTTAGTTTTTCTGTAGTATCATAAGAACATTTCTTGCTTGTGTAATATAATTTTATGTGATATCAATAGCAGTGCAGAGAGGATTGTGTCCCACTGTCACTAGAAGATTTCAGGTAAATTATGCCATAATTGTGTAATTCCAGAAAATATCCCTATTTCCCCCATGCCATGGAAATATTTTCTAGGATGCCCATACCTTTCTGGAAATTCCAAATAATTCCCATACATTTCTTTAAATTTTTGGTCTTAGGGAACCGCCATGCCACCCCCAGGGGAATTTCAATCCCCTCTGTGGTGGTGGGGGAGAGTGTGGATATTTTCTGTAACTGTACATTACAAATATTTATTTATAATTGGGCACAAACATGACATGCTTGGTAACCAAACATTTGAAATTCTTTGGCCATTAAGCACACTTTCACACCAAAGTTTAAAAGTTTTCAAATTTGTTGATATGTTTTTGTTAAACAATTGTCCAAGGATTTCAGGAATGAGGTGATTCAGATGGCAGCTACGCAACCAATAAATGAAACATGTGAAAGGTATCATATAAACCATTCAAATGTTTGGTTACCAAGCACATCATGTTTGCGGCCAATTAGAACATGTTTTTCTGTCACACGTCTATGCTTCAATGAAAACGACGGTATATGGATAACAGTTTAAAGGCTACAAGAGTGACCCTGTTGTAACATTTTGAAACTTACATCTCTTTTCCTTGCTTGCCTTCTACAGCTTGCTTTATGTTCGTCTGTTTTGAGGTTTTTCTTGTTTTTGCATCAGTTAGTGACCTGTAGTATGTTGCACTTGATTCTGTACAATGTAAAATTAAAATAAACACTTTAATAATAAACTTCTTAACTGTTTTTGCTTCAACTGTATCCTGAGCAAACAGGCATCTATCTTGCCATTGAAAAAAAAAGTCCACAGTTATTATAAACACACAAGTGTTTTGTTTAACAAATAAAGAAGCCTAAGCCATTATTACAGTGTGATAAGACATGATTGGCATTTGAATCACAGTGGAATACATGACTTAGGCTTCTCTATTTGCTTTATGATATAGAGGCAATGTGGCAATAAACAATGAAACACACTTTCTGTTTTATACTCTGATAAAAGATGGGTTTTTGTCCAATCAGAATGTGCACAGGGCCTATCATTATTATAATTAAAAATACACTTCTTGTAAACTTTATAGAAACTTCATTCAAAACCCGCGAGGCAAATTACACATACTTTAGACTTTGTTTTAGCCTTTTTACTGTTGATTGTACAAACAGTCAGCGATGGGATCAGTACTTAATGAAACGCAGTAACATTATTGAATAATGTTATTGCGTTTCATTAAGGACAGGGTGCAGACACATACCTCTTAACTGTTCAACAGACCATGCGCATTGCTCAAAAATTAATTGTACGTTGCCGACAGAGAGATTGAATAGTGGCCAAAAATCAGCCTCTGGGGACCCCTGAGGGGCCGATATCTAGAACTCGGCTAAAAAAGTTCATTGAAGCTGAAACTTTGGCATATTTCGTAAGTCCACATAACAAGATTGTGTACCAATTTTAAGCAAAATCGGCCGACCCTTATTTCCAAGTCTGCCCGGTCTCTCAGGCAGAAGTTCTTAAGTTACCTTTACGGAACTTTAATGCATTGACAACTCTGCGCAGCTTTACGTGTCTTTATTAACACTCCGTAAAGCGGTCAAATCAACTTTACGGAGCTTTACGTAACGAGTAATTTCACGTAAATTTGCGATTTATATGCATGCATGATTGGCCAGAAAAATATTTTTCTGGCCAATCAGCGATTCCGAAAATATGGAAAGATATTGGAGAAGAAAAAAACAATTTCAGGAAATCCGGTGGGATATCCAAGCGGACCAAGTCGAAATCAAGTGAAGAGGATCGCAAACAACAAGTAAGCCATTTAAAGACAGAACGGAAAAATTAGAATTGAATACTGCCTATAATCGAAATAAAACAGATAATGTATCGGGAAAATAAAAATACTGAGCAGAGAGAAAGGAAGATTTACAGTCGTACGATTTAAATTCACGAGTTGAGTAGTATCACTAAAGAAATCAAACAAGACGAGTCAGTTTTCTAACCTTTTGCAGAGCATTGCCAAGGATTCAAAGTTGAATATGTTTTATTGATTAAAATCCGAAGAAATTGGTACTGTAAAATAAATCCGCGAAGTTGTATTGGCTTAGAGCGTCATCTAAAGCACTAGAAGAAACAAGAACTAGCACAATTTCAGGAAGTAGACATACAAATCACATCAAATCAACGTATGAATCTCTGTTTAAAGGGACGTCTGATTATAAACAATGTTCCCTACAAGGTCGTCACAAAGTCTTGAAGTAGGCAGCTCTATGTGTAGGCAGCTGATTTTTGCA
>JAHPZR010014828.1:57500-68594 GCA_019787425.1 Platygyra sinensis | reverse complement strand
CAAACAATAGACACAAAGATATCTTGTAATAATGCTTCCGATATTGTCACTGATTAATCAGATTATGTTCTCTACTATTGGTAGAAATCTTTGATTTATAATCACAGAGTTAATGCAGTACACAAAAGAAGATACAAAGAAAATTTGACTTCTGTTTCTCTTCGCGAAATTCTGTGGTTCTTCAAAGAACACTAAGCGAGACCTTGGCAGCTTAAAATGTCGGCGCTTTGCCTGGAACACCTAAGTGAGACCAAAATCCAAAATTTACACCCCTAAGCGAGACGACAAGCATCCCGGTCTGTTTCATATGGGAGTTCCCCACCCGGGATTTGGAGGTCAATATGGTCTAGCTTCCTAGGATCTTTAAAGATCTTCACTTAATAACTACACACTAAGATCTTCAAAGTAATACTTGCTTGTCAATTAACACAACAGTGCTAAATATACTTGAAACTAAAATAACGTTATTTATTTATCAGTTTCTGAATCAAGTTTAATTTCTTATGTAGGTTTTGTGTCGCTCATACAATGAGGTAAATTTGGACAGGCCAATGTCAATAGCTTTTTTGGGTGGATCACAAAATTACCATAAATGCTCAAATCAGTGCACAGGACACTTATTTAATTTTCTAAGGTGAGAGGGGCACTAATTTGAAGGGGGCGCTTATTTCGTTTGTCAATTTTTAGCCTCAAAATGACACTCTCTGCAACATAAAAATTCAAAAACCTTTAGAACTCATTTTTGCGAACTCAAAACGTTCTTAATGGTCACCAAAGCTTGGAGAAAGGCTAGTGTGTCAGAAAGACGAACGAAAGGAGCATGATGAATATGCTGTTGGAACATTCATTCAAGAGAGTAGCAAGCTGGTTGGACATGTACCCATTGAACTTTCCTTCCTCAAGTTGAGTTACATATCGACGAGCTCATGAGATAATCAGGTGGTACATGTAGTTAAAGTCACTGGAAGCAGGAAACTTCAAAATGGCCTTGTAATTCCAGGAACTTTTAAGGCAGTAACAAGAAGCTGGCGATTGGGAGCAAAGTTTTACGAGGAACTTAATAAAGTGAAGCAGCTATGTGCTCACATGGATATTTCTATCAAGGAAACGAGAATCAAACCTGTTACTGTTTATACTATTTAACAATGTCACATTTCATTAAAAGAATCGTATAGACTGTATACAGTGTACGTCTCCTCTATTGTACCGAGTACCAAAACTCATTTTTTCTCAGGGAGGGAGGGGGGGGGCTTATTAGAAATCTTGAGCCTTAGGAGGGGTGCTAATTCAAAGTGGGGTGCTTATAATTTTTGAAGCTGGGTGCTAATTCAAGCTTTTGTGGTATAACAACTTGCACAAAACTAGAAACTACATGTGTAACACCTGTGGCACCCGGCACCAGTGTTCAGAAGACAAGTCTAGAATGCCATAACGATGTAAATTGTAGCAGCTTTAATATGGCCCAAACTAAAGATGGCTGTCAACAACACAGCACAAGGCAGAGACATGCACGCATTTATACTAAACACATTGCCCCAGGCACAGCCTGCTGGCGCCGGCTACCTGGAGCAGGAATGTACGCTGTAGATAAGCTGACTCATTAGCATGCTTAGCCAGCTTTTCTGGCCTGTACCCAGGAGGGGGGGGGGGTACTCCCTATAATGCCCTATACGGGGAGGCTCCGCCGAAAGGGGTACCTTTTTCAGGCTTCAGGTATAAAAAAGGGTAGCAATTCCAGAAGTTGAGGTATATAAAAGGGTAGGGAAATCGGTCATTTAAGTATTTCAAAGGGCCTTTAATTACAATTTTTTTACTAGACGCCTCTGAAGGTTGTATAAGTTCATTTATTGAGCACTACATAAAAACGAGAAAAAGACTTCCTAAAATAGGTATGTGAAAGGGGTACCTTTTTTCAATAGAAGGTATGTAAAAGGGTTACCTTTTCTGCCAAACATTATAGTTCCTTAGAGTATTTTAGTATAGTTTTAAACACGATTCGTAGGAAGACCATGTAAAGTGATATGATCTCGTGGATAAATAAGATTGATGATGATGATTGATGATGATTGATGATGATGATGATGATGATGAAAGGGTAAGGGGTTGGACCTCGGGGCGGAGCCTCCCCGTATAAAACTTTGTTAAGTACCCCCCCCGCCGCGGGGGGGGGGGGGGGGCCTGTACAGCACTGCACCTTCAAAATTACTCCATCTTTGTTTTCAAGTTAAATTTTAACGCTTTCAGACAATGAAATTATAATTATCAAAGTGAAAGCCCGCCTTACAGCCACTTTGTTATTCAGACCACTTTATTCTGTATTAATAGGGTTCCACTTAGCCTCTTCCAGGCGTTCAGTTAGTTGGGAGCAGCGCGATAATCGGCGGCGCGCGAAAAAAATAAAGAAAAGCGCGGGAGAGGAAGTGAGGGAACGCCTGTGGGCAACAAACGGTCGTTCCGCCCCTTTATAGACCGCCTACAGCGGCCCGTAACATGATCGCCGGCTTGTGGTTTACCATTCCGTGATCGAATGAACTTCATCAATAGCTATGGCTACGGTCTGCATTCCCAGCTGACCTTCTTGAAGTTGTTTCCTCCATTCCTGCGACAGACAACTTTCAGGGCTTCCGTATAAAATTTCGCATTTCCCGTTCTTTGCGGCTTCTTCGTCCATGTCGACGTCGTCAATACCTATTGCCGTCGCTGAAACTCCGATTTTGTTTACAGTCAAACCAAGTGAAGCGTACCGCTCAAGATTGCATTAATGAACTGATTATTTGAAACTTGAACCCGCTAGTCGTTTCAAGAATGCAATAATGAATTGATTATTCGAATATTGAACTCGCTCATTCGATCCAAGAATACGGCTAACGGGTTGCGTTTTCGAAAAATCAATTCACTATTGCATTCTAGAAAAAACTAGTAGGTTTGAAACCTACTAGTCGCCACAGTGAATTGATTTTTCGAAAACGGAACCCGTTAGCCGTATTCTTGGATCGAACGAGCGAGTTCAATATTCGAATAATCAATTCATTATTGCATTCTTGAAATGACTAGCGGGTTCAAGTTTCAATAATCGGTTCATTAATGCAATCTTGAGGGGTACGCTACACTTAGTTTGACAGTTTGACAGTTCGTCAGTTATGCCCGAGTGTTGACAAAATCTGTCAAAATTGACCAATCAGAGGGTATACCAGATCCTGGTATACTGGAACGGCTGTTTGTTAAGTTTGCCCACAGGCGTTCCCTCACTTCCTCTCCCGCGCTTTTCTTTATTTTTTTCGCGCGCCGCTGATTATCACGCTGCTCCCAACTAACTGAACGCCTGGAAGAGGCTAGGTTCCACTCCATTTCAGTCAGCTCTGAGCACAAACCAGTTGGACACTTCATGATATTTATATACCGCACATTCACCAAGCATTTCTTTCCTGTTATGTTTATTTTGCTATTTCTTCAGACAATTCGTAATAAAGGCACAATTAGTAACAAAATTCTGCGAGATTGTTTTAATTCCCAGGCTTTCAGAGGAACAATCTGCACCTCTATTTGTCACTAAAAGTCCTACACGAAAGCAAAGTACAGCTGTACGAAATCTTATATCATAATTATTGAAATTCTAGCTAAATGTTTGTATTCCACCTCGTGCAAATAAAGAGCTGTCGCTTACTAACAGCACAGAATTCAACTGATGAAACTGTAAAACAAAAATTAAGGGTAAACTGTACACGTAAACAGAAACATATAAATCACTCATCAATAGGCATAAGCTTAATACAAACAGAAGCCTGGGCATACTTTCAATTTCATTTTCTTACCTTTTTCTTCAGTGAATTCCGATGAAACTTTCCAAAAGCACTAAAGCATTAACCTAAAAAGACGTTTTACCAGTTATAAAAGCACAACAAAGGCTCGAACGTCCCGCTAGTCTTATATGTGATCAGAATTTGTGATCAGATATATTAACACTGCGGTACCGTGCACTCCAGAAGGAGCATTTTTTTAGGGAAACTGGGTCGACCCCGTCCTGTCCTGGGAGATGCCCTGGGGATCCCGTACTGGAACCTGAACTGATTTTGGAAGGAGTGAACTTGTGAGAATTTACGGCGATGTGGATGAAAGTGCTAGTTAATGCAGTGCTAATTTTTCACGTAAGTGGAGAGCAAACTGATATTGTCAATGTGGTCTTGGACGCCAGCCGAGTTGTTGGTCCTTTGCGACACTTCTGGGAAAGCACAGGATTCTGTCCACCAGACCCTCATCAAGACTTCAGGAAATTCATCTTCACTAACGATGAGCTACAGAACTTAGCTTACATAGGTTCCGTTCCCAATGAGGGCATAAAGCAAGTGCGAATTCACTGGTTATTGGATCTGGTTTCCATGGAGCTGAATGCTGACCGACTTGTTTATAACTTTACATACCTGGATAAAGCAATTAGCCTGCTTGTACAAAATGATTTGAAGCCTGGATTTGAACTGATGGGAAATCCATCAAATTACTTTTCAGATTTTGATGATACTGCACAAATTTATGCATGGAGGGATCTTGTAGCAAGTTTGGGGGAACATCTGATAGGTAAATCTGATCTGAACATTTGATAGGTAAAGATTTAGACGTTTAAGGCAGGGTATTAGACCCTTGGGCAGGATATATTAACTGATCAGCCAGTAGTTAATATTATAAATCTACTAGTGTTTGATCACAAATGTTGTTCTCTGATCGGGGAGGAGGGGGGCTTACTCCCTATAATGGCCTATACGGGGAGGCCCCGCCCTAAAGGGGTACCTTTTTCAGGCTTCAGGTATATAAAAGGGTAGGGATTTCACAAGTTGAGGTATAAAAAAGGGTAGGGAAATCGGTCATTTAGGTATTTAAAAGGGCCTTTAATTAAAATATTTCGAATAGATGCAGTTATGGCTGTATCAGTTTATTTATTAAGCACAACATAAAAATGACAACAAGACTTCCTTTCTCAGCGGTTTATTCGTAAGACTGAGTTACTAGAGTTACATATTAAACACACTGGGTTCTCACTACACTCTATCCGCGCGTGGTCTTCAGTCAACACGTCACAAAGTCTTCTTTGTTATTTACTTCATCTTGCCGTCAGCGTTCTGTAGTATAGCTTGAATACCTTTCTTGGTTCATATACATTTGACTTCAGTCGCTTGGGTCTTGTTGGTTTCGAATGTGACGTTAAGGGGAACATTTATGCCTTCTCCAATGCGCCAGCGACCTCTCGGATCATCAAAAGGTTGTCCAGTTACATTTCTTCTGGTAATACTGGTATTCTCCCGTAATATTGTTCATTCACCTCATTACATTAGGACTTAGAAAGGGGGTGCAGTGCTCTAAAGTAGGTATGTGAAAGGGGTGCCTTTTCTCCATAAAAGGTATATAAAAAGGCCACCTAATTTTCTGCCAAAATGGTATATAAGAGTAAGGCGTTAGACCTTGGGGCGGAGCTTCCACCTGTTAAACTTTGTTAAGTATCCCTCCAGTCTCTGATTGGCTTTGCTGATCACTATCTTTTCTGTTATAGATTGTGAGTAGTCTAGCAGTGGATGGTGGGAGCTGCTTCTTTGCATTTTCCACATGTTTTTGAAGAGATTATTCGCTCTCCAGTTCTATGCATGATAGTTGAGCTGTGCCCTTATCAACTACATGTATCATGCAACAAAAATCTTGAGCTCATAATCTATCATTGTTGAACAGAAACGTGAGTGAAAATTTGGGAGAACAAGAAAAGCTGTGGGATTACACAAGCCGTTAGGTGAGTGATTCCACAGCTTTTTGAGTTCTTCCAAACTTTCACAAGTGTTTCTACAGGCATAACCCAATAGAAACCTGAAGAACATGTTTTTTTTTCTTTTAGGAAATACAATGCCAAAAAAAGAAAAACAAATTGTTTACTTTGATTGTCAAAATGTAAATTCTCTTTGCTTGTGCCATCACTATGTCAACAGCTTGTGCTAGTTTTGTGCTTCTTTTATCAGTTTATAGAAGCACAATTTTAAACCAATCAGCATGATACCTTTTTCATTGGGCTATTTTCTTAAGGTCAATAGAACAAGCTGAGAATACTGGGACAGGTCTAGTAGTTTGGGAGTTCAGTCGAACTCCCTAAATCAAAGCGATAAGACCTTACAACACACTGAAATAGCCTCAGAATGCCAGAAATCCCATTTCCCAGTACCGCAATGATTGTGATTTCCGAAAACCCCTTACAGGAGACTGCCTTTATCTCAGATCTGTCTATATCTCATCATATCTCTCTATAACTCCAAAACTCAGCCAAAATAAGACATTGGTATGAAAAATGTACTTTCGACACTTTCCTTGGTATGCAGGAGATTTGGTGACCCTTTTGGGAGACCGAAAGATTCAGTCTGCATCCAGGAGAGCTGGTAAAGGTGCATTGTACCACATATTCATTACATGTAAAAGACTGAAATCACAAGATTAGGCTTCCTTACTTGTCCTACAAGTCCCACCTCCTTCTGCCCCAAAGATAGTCATTTTGGAAAGGTTAAAAGGTTTTTTTTTTCCCCTAATGACAGATGTATTTGGGGTAGATGAAGTATCGCAGTGGAACTTTGAATCCTGGAATGAACCACAGAATAAACACCATTTTGATGGCCTCCATGTTTCTGTCAAAGGATACCTTATGTACTATGATGCTTGTTCTGAAGGACTCAAGATGGCTGATCCATCTTTACGACTAGGAGGACCTGCCACAGGATACCCAGACAGTCATCCAATATTTTGGGTATGTGCAAACACCAGCCATATCCCTCTTCGTGTTGCTAAAATTATTTCTTAATATGCCAAGGTTTAAACAGTCATACAGTTCAACCCTGTTGTCTCATTAACTTCTAAGGGAAACAAAAAATAGTTTGAGAAGTTCAGGGTTTGTGCCAATAGTATGTAAGTGAAATAGCACATCCTAGGATAAGCCATTTGAGTTTGAAATAATGGGTGAATTCAAGATAACCAATTTTGAGGTAGTCAGGTTTTATGATGATAATCAGAAGTCACATAATTGACATGGAATCCTGCCATCTTGCGGCTGCAAGGCACGTGAAACTGGTCACTAAAATTTAATGTGACCTTGTTCTTTAAGGAACATTGATCAACAGTTAACTAAATTCACTTAATGGTCCACTTAAAGTTTGGTAGAGAACATTTCACTTGGGCTCACAGACACTGTGGCCTAATATTCACTAAAGAAGCCCAATTTTTTCAGATGTAGGGTGTTCTTCCGGGCATACGTTCTTTCCAAAACTAAGTCAGTGACCCTCCCATTTTTGCCTTTTTGGCAAAAGTAGATCATTACCTTTCCACGTGGCTGGTTTAAAAAAATCAGTACATGGGAACATTTCACTTGTGTCCAGGATTGAATGCAATTATTGTTTATGTAGTACTTCATATTACGCTTCCCAGTAGACCGCGACACCAACGAATTTTTTTGCCGCCTTCAGAGTAACATTTTTGATGCCGCGAGTTTGTTTCAGATCAATCACGTGGTACATTAAAATGCACCACGTGAAGACATTTTTTCTGTGTGGCGTCTTGACTTTTTCGTGCTATGTGATGTTCATTCACAACATGTTTATCTTCAAGAGAAAAACTTACTGTGGCTTTTGTCTGCCGTAGAACTGCCCGAATGGCTGTAATTTATCAGCTGAAGATAAAATATGATCAGGACAAGTTCGGAGTATTTTTCTTTAGACGCAAAATGCCCGGTAAGCTTTCCACTTGAAGATAAACATGCGGTGAATGAACATCACATAGCATGAAAAAGTCACGACGCCACACAGAAAAAAATGTCCTCACGTGGTGCATTTCAAAGTACCACGTGATTGGTTTGAAACAAACTTGCGGCATCAAAAATGTTACTCTAAAGGTGGCAAAAAAATTCGTGGGTGTCGCAGTCTACTGGGAAGAGTAATATTTGTCAGGGTTATTTGACATTTTCATATTACTTCATATTTGACAGAATTGTGTGTGTATTGGTGACTTTTTACCAAAAAGGACATTTTGTGATGCTTGTCATAAGGAATTTGAATTTCATTAGCATTCAATCCTGGACATATCTCGAACAGTTTTGGGCGAAATGTCCTTGTATAATGCAGTGCACCCATAGTTAAGTGCGAAAAAGGAGTGATTGGAATGTGGAATCAGCTTTCTTGGAAAAATATGCGTATTTCTCAAGAACCACTTCAAGAATCTTCACAGAATCTGGCACAAATATACATTAGGACATAAGAAACTGGGCAGAAAAGTATATAAAGGGAATTCTAGAATATTTCAGTGAACCTTCACACAAAGAATAATTACTAAAGATCTCTCTGCTTACATTATATTTATTAACAGTGTTAACCTTGTTAGCCATTGTTGACAAATTTGGTGCAGGCAATTTGTAAAGAAAAAGTAAATGACTAGAAAAATTCTGCAACTAAACCAAAAAACTACGGTAGGTCCTATAAGTAACTGGGAGGGAAAGTAATAAAGGAAATTCTAGATTAGTTTCATTTCAGTGAACCTTCAACAAGGAATTCTTAAAGATCTCTCTGTTTTTTTTTACTATTATAATTAGTTAAAAGTGTTAATTACTTGTCCAGCATTGGTGGATCAAATTTGTTGCATGCAAATTATAAAGAATTAAATCTAATGATTTTCTCCCTTGCGAACTAAACAAAACTGATTTTAATGGGCCTGTTTATATTTATTCAATACTGCCGAGGGTGGCAATGGCACATATCTGTCAGCCAGAACTCTAAAAAAACAATAAAAAAACAGACGAAGTGTGTTGCGTTATTAACGTGCTTGCTGCCAATTGTGGCAACCAGAGAATCAAGGATTTGAGAGAAAAAGGTGAATGAACCACAGCTCTCCCCCACGGTTCCGAGCCTCCCTCTTTGCCCTTTTCCCTCCCCCTGCCTTGTTGTGTAATTTACCCAAACTACTGACCATCTCTCCTGGACAACCCTACCATTATCTTTACCCCCGTTCCCCCCAACCCAACGGATTAAAGAGAGGCCCTCCCCCCCCCTCGAACACGGTGAAGAGGATGGAAGAAAGAGAAACAGCAAGGAAAACAGGGTGGGGAGGCGCAGAAAATATTAGATTTAATTCTATAATGCGCAAAATGAAACCAGTGACAAGAACATCAATTCCTACCGGCGCTGCCTCCTTTCTCCCTCCCTCCCCCCCCACGGCTTTCTTCTGCGTCATCTCGGTCTTTCTTACTATTTCCCTCACGCCTCTGTCTATGCCGCCGTTTTCCCGGCCTCACTATCTTCCCACGTTGTGATCAATCAAGCACAGAAGCCGACGTTCCCCTCGCGTGCCCGCACTACTCGACACAGATGAACTCAAAACCTGCGCTGCCAGATTAACACGCATGGTAGAGTATGCATTCAGCTTGATGTGGTCAGCAGTAATCCGTGGTAACAGCTTCAAGCCACTTCCAAATCCTGATAGAACATCTGCACTATATGTTGCCAAAGCACATGGTGCCCACCATCCCACCATCCCCCTCGACTAACTATGATCCGTCTCGCCAATTCAAGGAGTCCGTCACGCGTTTAACTTCGACCAATCACGAGTAAAATCGCCCGAAGAACTCACGTGCGTTAGAGTGTGTGGGTTCTGTAAGCTCGTGTTTTCGACAAGGTCGATCGAGTATTCGTTAGTCCGTGCGTGTTTTTGACAAGGTCCATTGTCTCTTCTGCAAGCTTCAGTAGTCATCAGTCCGTGCGTATTTTCGACAACCTCCATTGTGCCCCCAGGATTGTGTTCAGTGCAGAGTGCGTGGTTTTCTGGTAAGTTTTGTTCTATAAACTCCTGCTCTAAAAGCTGGAGGAACAACTCTTAGACATTCTGGATTGGTTTACGGGCCGTTGGAAATCATCTTGTTCAGTTATGGAAATGCAGTTAACGGTATGTTTCGTTTAATTTGTTTCAGACCAGCTTGTTTTCGAGCAATTTATTTTTAAGAAAACTGAGCTATACTATCAGTTTCTTGTGTACTTTCGAGTTGTGGGCAATCATGCTCAACGTGTGAAATATTTAATTACATCGAGTGGATGTAAATATCGACCGCCAGAACATTAAATCAAGGGACAGGGAACCTTCTAGGATTACTGAAAGAAGAATTATTTTTAAGTCTACGAAAAAAGGAACCGGTAGAAAAAGAATAAAAGTCGCTCTCCGAAATTTCACTGCTCCGTCATTTAGATTGAGGAGCATAGCTATACTCATGGCAACATTCTGCTTGCTTTGTTCCACAATGCAATGATAGGGATAGCACAACAAAAATGCATGTTCGTACCAATATATATCTGACTATATTCCTAAGAACATACCCGCAGATTTGAACATCTTGATTCATGTAACTGGTGTTTTTATTTCTTTGAGAAAGAAGGGGGGGGGGGGGGGGGGTATTTCTTAATGGCAGAAGCTTGTAGAGCTTACCTAGCCCGAAATGTTATCCTTTTTTTATTTATTATTTAGCCCAACAAATCCCTCCCCCCCCCCCCCCCCCCCCCCACCTCCTTCCCCCTTATCTAATAGGCCATTTCTGAATTACATCAGGCCTCTTTTTCAAAGCGAGTCTTGGTGCTCATCTTTTCATATGCAAAATCAATTTTCATTCACATGAAAATGAGTTTAATTTGCGTGTGAATGAATATTGATTTGCATATGAAAGGATGAGCACCAAGACTCGCTTCGAAAATGAGGCCTGAGGTAACTCGGAAATGGCCCATTGGCGTTAAGTTTCGCCCAGGCCACACTAGGCTGAATTTTAGTTGGCGCGGTATCTCGGAGTTGGCGTTGGTCAATTAGCTTGCTATGACTGCTGTCTAAAGGAAGTCTGCCGGAGGACATCATAAAGTCCAATGAAGGTGCAAGTCTAACGATTTGCTGACAAGCGTCGTCCATTATCTTGCATGAAGCCGCCCTGAGATGTTTTAGGCGCGGGACGTCATTTATCCTCGTAATCGTAGTCCGTTTGGACCGCTGCATGTGACGATAATGTTGTGCTTGCTTTAGACAGCAAAGAGTCTTAGCCACATCAATTTAGGGCTTGAA
>JAHPZR010014828.1:40000-52500 GCA_019787425.1 Platygyra sinensis | reverse complement strand
TAAAAGACCTAGTGACATACCTGTGGTTACTGGCTGGTTGTAGTGTGGCTTGGGAGAGGTACAGAGCCCCTTCCCCTTGGTTGGTAAGGTCTGCTCCTTGTTTGCCAACGACCTGGGCGGGTGACCCGTCGCACATTGTTCCATGACCCTCCACGTGCCATATAGGGGCGACCACGTGGAGGGTTGGGGCGAAAAAGCTGATGCCCCACTTTTTTAGCCTCGAATATGGCTTTGGCTGTCTCCGTTTGCTCCTTCAGACGAAACTCAAATCCTTTGTCAAACAGGTCCTTGCCTGCCTCAGGGAAATCTTCTTTACCCAGGGAAGCATAGGCTTTGTTTACTTTTGATAGTACTGCCACCCTACGTTTCTGGGAGATGGTGGCTAAAGCATGACTTGCTAACTGGATTGACCTTTGGATTATACCCATGAGTCCAGTCACTTCTTCCTTTGTGAACTGGATTACAGAAGTTTGAGCATCCAGCTTTTCAATTAAATTATCATGGGCGGTGCCAACTGGGCCCATAATGTCAAGAATCTTATCCTGAACTTCTCTTAACCCAGCATCAGGGCCAGTTAAACCACGCATGAGACCAGGGAGGTAAGAATCCAAACGTGGGGTGAACGCTGCATCCACGTTAGGTCTTGGGTATTCTTTTATCATTTGACGGCGGTCAAATTTTGACAAAGGCTTTCTAGTAGTTCCTAGGAAAGCTGAAAGTTCTTCTGAAGCCTGCCATCTGGCCGAATTGGCTTCTACAATGTCAGGAGATTCGTCCTGGACAATCAAATCATCGTGAGAGTCATCAATGACAACAGAATCGATTTCCCGTTGAGAAGGAAAATCATGCAGGTTTGAAATGTTTAGCTTGCACAGAGACAGTAGTGGAGTCAAAAGACTTTCCCACCATTTTCTCCGGGGCCATAAAGCACACCGGCAGGCCACTTTGTTACGGTTAGTTCAGTTCGGCTGACGGAGCCATAAGGCGTTCCCGTGTTCATGGACAAACCACTCATAACAGCTGTCGACATCGCTTGAATGCAACTTTGGTCGGCTAAAAGCGCCTGGCCAAAAACCTTACCTTCAACATTTAGTTCCGAAGGTTGTTTTGAAGCTCCAGAGAGCGCTTCTAACGCCGAGTTTTCATCAGAATTCCACGCAAGATCAGTCATCTTCGAAAAACTTGGCTTCCACAATGGCGGAGCGAAACAAAAAAACACTGTGTTGGATGGCCGCAACTCCTTGTGGGTGCCACGAGGCTGAGAAACCTGTTTTTCTAGTTTATTCTTGTTACGTTTACTGTAAATCGCTGTATCTGGAGCGAAATAAAGTTGGCATTGCATTGTCACATGGAGTCGAATGTTTTGAAGTATAATCTAAAAACACCGACTCGGACTTGAAAGTGCACGCGCTGCACTATGCAAATGAACTACTCGTACGCGTCAGACTTGCCTTTCAAAAACTTTTGCAGTGCTATTCAGGTTAACTGAAGTAATGAGGAGACTCACTCGGACTTGAAAGTCTATTTGTCAACTGCAACCTGCAAAACATACCTGCCCGTTGGTACTACACAAAAACCTTTATTTACATTTTTACCCACTACTTTTTATTCATTTATTCTGTGATTCTCTTCACAAATTCCATAAAAGCTCAAAAATTTAGCCTTGGTAACATATCCTAAATACGAAACTATAATTTACCTTTAAGAAGCATGTACAGTAAAAGAACTGTACGTGCCATCACACAAGGGCAGATGTCGTTCAAAACGAAGGTCAGCACTTCTTTATAGCTGTCTGGAAGCTGAGACAAGGAAAGTACAACATTTCTTGGGTCACCAACGCCGCAGACGAGAATCGATAAAGGCTTGTTGTACTGGACACCTTCGTTCAACGGCAAATTGATCAGATCAACGGCTGGCATGTTTCCCCAATAATAAACGGTTCCCAAACCTGGACCACTCCTCGATTTCTTCACGTCGTAGACGAATTTTAACTTGCGGGACAACTCTTCGGTTTTGGCGCTTGTCGCTAGGCAGTCGGCCTCGTGCGTCCGCCAAGAGTTTGTTTGACATTCTTCGTCGCAGTACCATTCTTTTCGACAACCACCACAAGGCTTCAGTCCCTGTTTTTCCTTTCCACATCCAGCACATATCCTCTTCAAGGCAGCGGTTGACAATCAACCTGATGACGAAACACATCTCTTTGTTTACATTCATCGCTGCAGTAAAACGCTATTCCGCATCCGCTACAGGACTGCCTTTGAAGATAAAGGTTGAACAAATGGTGTCACAAACGCCAACACTGATCTTTTTGTGGCATTTTCAGATAGAGAAACTGCTGTTTACTTTATGAGATAACGACTGACTCTTCGTCGTAATTGACACTGATTTATTCATTACTTTTAATTTATCTGAAAATTTGTTGCGTGTTTTTCTCAACCGTGGCCAGTGATTGGCTGATATACAATGACTATTTGCACTGAAATGATATTAAAATTCAGCTTCATTTCAAGCTTAAAAAAGTGCTTTTAAGCTGGTTGAAGTTGCTAGGATTGCCCTGGTGCGAAAATTCTAAAATATCAATTTAGACGTCAATATGTTTTATTTCACTGTTGTAAAATGTCATTTTCGTTTAAGATGAGAATGTTAATATTGCAACGTTTCACCTGAATATACCAGCCAACCTCAGGTGACGTGTCGTGTCGCGCGATATTTCTTAAGGAAAGCTATAAACATTGACCACGTTTTCAAGCGTTCTAGCGGACGTCTCTGAATATCGGCCGCCTTGAATTGACTTACACTTTATTTAAATTTCTTTGTGAGTCTAAGCTAAGAAAGTCAGATGTTATTTTAAAACGTAATTTTATCACAATTAAAATATAGATAGGACCCTGCGCGCGCTCTGATTGGTCCACAAACCCATGTTTTATCAGAGTATAAAACATAGAAATAGCGTGTCTTATTGTTTTGTGCGTGTAAAATCTATATTTTAAAGCAAATGAAGAAGCCCAAGCCGTGTATTACACTGTGATAAAACACTCCAGTAATTTAGGAACACTCGAGAAATGTAGAAAACACCTCCCCTGTGACGCTTGTTTTCTACATTTTCCTCGTGTTCTCAAATGACCATCGTGTTTTCATCACATTGTAATACACGGCTTAGGCTTCTTTAGTTGTCAATTAATTGAAACAAAAATGGGGTTCTTCGAGAGTGCATAATCTACAGTGCTGCAAAAATATCTGCAAAAACGAGTGTCAAATTTTGCCCTAGTATGGTGTTTATATGTAAGGTGCTTCGAAGCTTTGTCTGCGAAGAAAATCCGGATGCAATTCTAACTGTTGTCAAGGCCGCTTTAGTAGCATTTTTGTGTTAAATCCTCTCGATAGCACGCTCTCAGACAATACAGTAGTGCATGTTTTATCATCGTCCAAAGGGCCGTGCTTTCTCAATCTTTTTATCTGCCTTTGCATGGATGAGACGATAGTCTGCAACCACGATAAATTTTATTTAGCGATCCCTTCATTTCGAGCTGGGTCTATGAAAGCTAGTGTGTGACTATTCAAGTTAACCTCTTTATGTATTGCCTTCATGCAGTACATAATCACGTTTTCTCTTCAAGGTGCTCTAACTTTAATTAAAGTCTGTTTCAGTGAAATAATTATTGACGAAGGACATGATTTTATGAGATTGATAATGCGGTGTTTTGTTGTCTTAAGTTTGGAGAGTGGGACTCAGTGTCGTATTGAAGCCTTAATGAAGTCTTAATGTTGTTACCAGCTCCTCAAACTCGCCCTCTAGAAAGGTTTCCTTCCACTTGTATTGTGTAACTTCAGCAACTTACATTTCAATTTGAAGGAATGAATCTTTTACTTATATAAGGAACTGACCTGCGATAGTACACGAACAAGCCACAGAAGAGCACGAAAATAAAAAAATTAAAAAGGAAATTAAAAAAAAAAGACGAAAGAGGCCAAAAGTCTTATCTTGAGCTACCTTGAAAGAAACAGCTCCCGCCATTTACCTCGAACAAGATAATCTCCGGCACCTTTAATTTTCTCTCTTGGGGAGGTCGAGCAGTTGAGGGTATTTCACCGGCTGTGTTTAGATGAAGGAGGAACTCGTTTTATTCGATCAGCGAGTACAGATACTGATTGGTTAATTTTCTCGTTCTGTTGCGCAGACAATGATTGGATTTCATGTAATATATCAAGCACGAAATTCCTTGTTTGAGCATTTTTCCAACACCGGGAAGAGAGTTGAAAATACGACGCGCATCGGAGTATTTTTGAGGAATTTTAAGGTGTTTTAGTAATGTAATCAGACACTGACTTGAGTGTTTAAATGCAACAAGACTGATTATTAAAATAGGAAGTAGTAGTACATGTAAGTGATCAATAAGTTAGCAAGTAGTCCATAGCACAGATAAATATCTAATTTCCCTATACAAGCAGGATACGTTGTCACCATACAAGTGTTTAGAAATCAAGTAAGCTAAATTTTCTGGATGGAACACTAAATTCGTAGAACCAAGATCAATAATATATTTTATTGAGTGGAGAGAATTAACATTTTCAGATTATTATGAGTTGATGGGTAAGAACCTAGAGGAAACGTTTTTCGCTGAGCGTCAGTTTTTTAATTAATCTTGTCTCTGCTCTATCCAATCCATAATTGGCAGTAAGGGGTATAATGTTTGATTGCCGGATGCGGTTCTTAAGGTAATTCCCCCTGAAATAAAACTGACAATAGATTTTCGTTCAAACTTTGCCCACTGAATATTTATCATATGAGAACTTCAATTTTTAAATAAAAAAGGGGGGTTCCCATACCCGTTAAGGAGCACTGGGGCATTGAAAATGACCCATTTTGGCATTATTTAATGCTCATTACAAGAACGCATTCCCAGTAATAATTGTAACTTTTTGTGACCGAGACTCGTGAGAACACGTATTAAACTTGGGTCAATGCATTGTATCGGACACAAATAAACTTTTTAAGTTTGATTTAGACAGAAAGCTAAATTCTTGATTAAAATTTCAACTAAATTTCCTGACATGGTTACCATTGGGCAAAATAGAAAAGACCACAGTTTACTTGCTATTTTTGTTATTTATTCAATTTTCAGCAATAGGAATCAGATCAGTCTTTCCTCAAGCAAAATTTATGATAAGTTGATCACAATGACTGAAAAAAAGTTGGGGTGCCCGTGCTCGTTGGTAAGCTATAGCCATTTTCCAACTGACAGTGCTCAATATCAAGGCAAATCCGCCATGTTTTCAATATGCGCGTGCACGCGGGCGCGCAAAATGACGCCATAAATTATGCGCAGAAAGGATGCGCAATGCAATTGTGAGGAATAACCTTAAAGGAAAAGCTAAGGTCCATATACACATAGACAAAAGGTTTTGCCTCGGGCTGAAAAGTTACCCAGCAATCCACCTTTAGTCGTCGCTTACTGAGCCCTGATATGAAATCCAAGAGTTCAAAGTGTCCTTTCTTATTAACATTAACTATAAGACACGAGTGCTTACTGGAAAATACACCACTCCGTAAAATTCATACGAAACTACATCCGGGACGGTCGACTCGAGTGGCGTATTTTCCATATCCTCGCTAGCTAGTAAAGATATCGATTATTTCACTAATATCAAGTTTGTCTGTTAAATTCTACTTAAATTCGCTGGTGTATCATCGAAACATCTTCGGGTCTTCCTCGAAAGTCTTCGGTAATCTTTTGGAAATTTTTGGAAAATGCTCTGCAACTTTCGTGTGACCCTCGGACAAGTTTTGGAGAATCTTGGGAAATCTTCGGAAAGAGATCGAAAATCTTCGGAAAATCATCAAAAACGCCGTCATCAGTAAGTCTATTTAAAATAAAGAACATTACACTGCTGTGGTCACTCGTGAGATATTATTCTTGCCACCCGATTGCAACGAGAACATGCATCATAGAATTCATATCTTCTCGCCACCGTGTAATATTCTCTATCTATAAGAGCTGGCCTTCTATCTCACGGCCTTCTCTTGCTCACGATGTATAAGGTCTGTTTGTAATAATATTCCTAGTAGGTGTCGTTTTTTTCCGATGGAATGGGAGGGATCGCTTGTTCCGTTGTCACCCAACTCCCGTTCAAAGTCATTTATCCCCGCAGGGTCAACGTTTTGCCAATCTTGTGATTGATTTCTTATGTAAGCAGTTTCCAGTTAGCTCTGTATGGAACTGCATCAAACGTTTGACTTGTGTTACAAGGGAAACAATTTCCCTACATATACAGACCCTTAGCTTATTGAAGGTTTATTTCCTTTCTTAAATGTTTCAATCAGCTCTCTTCTTTTTTGTCCGTCTGTTTCATGAGTTATATCCAACGCCACAAAGCACTTTTATCAAATAAAACGAGCTGAAAATAATATGCTTGAAATGTTTTCAAGTGAACAGTTATAGCGATAATTATAAACCTTGATAGTCTCAAATAACTGATATTTAAACAACTTAAAATCAGTTGAAACTGGCGTTCTCCTCTCCCAAAGGCTCTCGAGGATACCAAGCGCGGTTGTATGCTCTCCCCTGCAACAATAAAAGCCGCTCCCAGCTTTTCAGATAACTTCATGATTGAAGGGGTTATTCAATTTTATTATATCTCCAAGTTAGTACGTGCGCTGTGATCGGTCAATTTAGCGGGCCGTACCGCTCTCCCGCACAACCCGCTAAAATTTCAAATTGTTTTTGTTCCCAATCTGTTGCGTGATTTATCACCAAATTTTCTTAACTTAAATAACAAGTAAAAGTTTAAAAGTTTCTTTCAGTCTAAATTGTGTACTAGAGCATTTTTTTTAAAATTATTATTCCAAAATACAAGCGTTATTTACAACATAATGAGACATTAAATACACTAGAGCATGATAACGACTTAAAAACGATCTTAAATTGCTTTCGACCTGCTTCATAAGTTTGAAGCCGTTCCTCATGAATAGAAATCGTCCCCAAACCCGACAGACACACAATAGAGATATAATAAATATCTTACTAACCTCATCTTCTCGGTCCGTACTGTAAGTTACGGATCCTCGTTTTTTACCCCACGATTTATGGCCCGCGCGCTTCGTGCTTGGGCCATAAATCGAAGGGGAAAAAACTCGGTCCGTAACTTACGGACCGCGAACTCGGTTAGTAAGAGGTATTACTCCCCCTCCCCCTCCCCCTCCCCCCACTCTTTCTCCTCCTTCAGAAAAGAGGAAAACAAGCCCTGTGGAATATAAAGCTATCCGTTTATCTGGTTATTTAGCTCTTATTAACCGAGCAGGAGGTCTGTATGGGAGAATCTTGACCGAGGTCTCTACACACGACCGAGGTCAAGATTATCCCATACAGACCGACTTAGCTCGGTTAATAAGATGTTTATTATATCGCAAAGACAAGTACAATTTACGTAATTCGTTTAATGTAACTGGTTTGTACTGACGTTTTGCTTGCGAACGGCAATGAGCCGAATTTAATTCTTCCGAAGTTTACTCGTCCTCTTTAGTTTTTTTTTCTCATCAGCTTTTTGCCACTTACAGAAATAAATATTGTTAGATGAAAACAGTCAATGATTTTGCTTCTTAGTTTGCAACTTTTTCACTTCAGAACATTACCCGTCTAGATGGGAAAATCTAGACCGTGGTCAATATCCAATTCAGCCAATCAAATTCGCGAATTTGGTAGTTCCCAGTCCTTGTGAGACACAGCCATATAATAAAAAGAAATATTACATGATTTAAGATACTGGCACTTTTAATATTGCCAATTTGGACATATTGTTGCAAGCAATCAAGGAAACAAAAACTACAACGCTGAAATGCTATACCATAGATCAGATTTGTTATTAACACAAGAAAATTCTTCATTTAGGAAAACACGCCGTAAACTACCAAACTGTTATTCGATAAGTTTTAGTTAAATTCGCAATTCTATAATATATCTAAAATATTCCAAAGTTATCAACGATTAAAGTCAGCGGGAGCACTTATCCGCTACCCTACAGTCTCCTGGGATTCTAAGAGCGGTTAAAAGAGAGTATTTGAAAATAAGTATCAGTCTCGTGATATTTGCAGCTCTACTCGTGGAAGTAACAAAAAAATGTGAAAAGAAAATACGAATGCCCATTCGGAAATCCAGTCACATCCTGCATTTCCGACGAAGCTAATTCATCTAAAAAAACGTTAACGTACAAAAATAGTGGAAATGATGACATGAACAAAATATCAAACAATTGCAGATTAACCAACAGAAAATGAAAATCCTGCATTTTTACCTTCAGTGTTCAGTGTTTCCGCCGCCGTAGGCACAAAAATTACACGCCTGTGGAAACGCCTGTAGAAACGCGGTGATTTTTCCAATCGAGAGGACTAAAAATTGGGGAGTTAGTTGCGTTTTTAAAAACATTATTGCGGATTGACAATCCATTCCACAGCTCTCTCAAAACCAGTCATCATAGTGACCCTGCGGCAGTTCTGCATCCACCTAGCCGGAAATACTCGATTTTGGCATCGTAGGTAAGTCACGTGCAACCAATCCATTATAATCAGCCACTGACCTCCATGTGCGCCGTCTATTGACTTCATCCGGGAGCTCGCGATCTTTAACAAGAAGAGCAGCGCGAAGAAACTGGACGAACTCGTTGCTGTGATCGTGATACTGCATGAAGGCCACATTTTCTTTTGAATAGGCAATTGCGGGATTTTGGGTGTCTTGAAGCACTTGCTGGCGGAAGCTCTCTGTCGGCATTTGTAAGGAATGAAGTAGTTCTTTTTTAAACAGCGGAGAAATATGATCAGACCAGTTTTGAAATTCTGTGATGATGACAGCAGAAGGGTTCAGAGCAGCGTTCAACAGTGGCTTGCACATGTCCAAGATGCTAGTAAGAGGCTCGTAATCAGGCATGTTTGAGGTGGAGATGCGGTCATATTTGCAGCCTGCAGGGAGCCATGGAGTCATCTCCATACAGTTGCACAACAGAAAGTGAACCTTCGCCTGTCCTGTAGACAGTGTCGCAACGCACTTCTCGAGCACATGACTTATATACTGGCTGTACATTTTCATAAGGGAGGGGCAATAAAAGTGTTGTTTAACGTCTTTGTAATCCCACACGCCAAATGGAATTATAGAAGGATCCAGTACGTAACTGAATGGATAAGGACCATCAACTTGATTCCGAAAAGCAGCAGGAAAGCCAGTCAGAGTAAAGTTTTCACGAGTAAGATCTTTTCGGGATCCCTTGGGTAACAAAATGCCATTAGCAAACCAGTCAGAAGCGGATTTTTTATGTTCCTTTGGAATTTCGTTCAAGTACAAAACCATTCCATCCTCTGCTTCACGATCGTTTTCAAACATTCTCCTTCGCTCCTCTGTAATCCAGTCTCCCTGGCGAGAACTAAGGTCAAGCCATGTACGCCACACTTGCACCAGTTTGTGAAGATGGTCTTGTTCCATCTTCATTGCGCCTCCTGTCAATTCCTCAAGGCTGGATGCATGGATCAGTTCTTGAAGGGTGCTCTTCACAAGCCTTACGTCTTCTTCACAGAGTCGCAGTGAATACCAAATTTGCGTCACAGAGTTTGCTATCTGCTCTCCTCCTGTAAGGTGAAAATAAGTCGCTACGTTAAGTGTAAAGAAGAACAAAAATGAAATTTGAACAAATGAAAGTAGTATTGACTCAATTGACAGCTATTATTTCAATGATTACACGTACACTAATTTAACATTAGTGGTTCGTCAAGTTAAGGCCGCCATGTATTAAAAACATAATAAAATGGGCGTTGTGTAAATAACTGTTTAAGGTTGTTAGTAGCAATGGATAATTAACCCTCTCACTCCCAAAAGTGACTTAACAGATTTTACTCTGTTTAACGCCAGACGATTTTACTCGTCAAAGGGAAACCCCTTGGGAGTGAAAGGGTTAATTAATATACTTAGAAAAAAAGTTCAAGTTGGTACATGAATCCGCTAACTGACTAATAGTTTCAGTTCAAGAGTCACACACCAGAGTAATATTTAGTCTTAATAGTTGACAACACATTGCACAAAATGATCAATGATGCCAAATAAAAGCACCGTTTATTTGCTGTTATTTGAGCTGGTGACACAATCTTGCACAAAGTGACACACAAGGATTTCTTCCTCAGACTTTACAGGTCAAAGAAAGTTTCGAGGTTTTTTAAACGTACCAAATCAAAGGAACGCTCAGTAGCTATCAGTTTAGTAGCACGCACTAGAATTAAGTTGATATGAAGCCCTAAAAGCTAAAACTTCATTATGTAACATAATGGACGGGACGGCACAGCATGTTATCACTGCTCAAAGACTTTGATTTTAAATTTTAATTACACTACTTTTCATACATTTTTGCTGTGATTTTCAGTTACAGTCACACTAAGTGAAGCGTACCCCTCAAGATTGCATTAATGAACTGATTATTTGAAACTTGAACCCGCTAGTCGTTTCAAGAATGCAATAATGAATTGATTATGCGAATATTGAACTCGCTCGCTCGATCTAAGAATACGGCTAAAGGCTGGTTTACACTAGCGCATAAGCATAAGCATAAGCCGACATACGCAGAAGCAGTAAGATCTTGATAATTAGCGCCTTTTATTAGGGAAATTTCGAACAAAAGGTGCTAATTATCAACATCTTACTGCTTCTGCGTGTGTCGGATTGTGCTTATGCTTATGCAGTAGTGAAAACCAGCCTTAACGGGTTCCGTTTTCAAAAAAATGTATGTATGTATGTATGACCTTTATTTGAACACGATTAAAATTAAAGCTACAAGCTTGTGGGGTCGTGTATAAATAAAATATATATATATATTAAAATGGTAAAATCATACTTGTTAATAATATTAATAATATCTACAACAGTATTAACTAATAGATTATTAATTGTATATGAAATCGGCATTTCTACGTCGCGTAGTCGAGGCGGAGGTAGTGTCGAATTTAAAATCCTTAAAATAATCTTTTGTTCTTATTAGATTTCGGTCTTTCTTGCTCAGATGCGCAATTCCGTTCTCATTGAGGCAAATCGTATTCCACAGAACGGTGCCTCTGTAAGCCAACGAATCCTTCATGAATTTAGTTTCGAATCTTGGTACTGATAAGCATTCTCCACCCCGTAATGAATATCCATTACGCCTTTCTATATAAATATTGTTAGACAACAATTCAGGCAGACCGCCATTTTGTGCTTTAAAAAAGATCTTAAAAATATCTATTTTATGATATAAGGAAATAGTAGGCCACCGATCGTAGGCCAACACCTCTTTTGAAGGCATGTCTCTTGGTAAATTAAAAATGATTCGAGATGCTCTACAATGAAGTCTTTCAATTGAATCAAATAGGTTTGAGTTACAACACGCTCCCCACAAAACTAGTCCGTATTTAACAGAGGGTAAGATAACCTTAAAATAAAAGTCTCGCAAAACACTTTTTGGCAAGAATTTAGAACGTTTTAACAGGTCTAATTTGGTAGCAAAACACTTCTTAACATCCATTACATGTGCGTCCCATGTTAACTTGTGGTCTACTGTCAGACCTAGCACGTGTGCTTTAGTCACTCATTTTGTACTGGAATCACCTAATAACACCGGGGCAATCGGCCCCATTGGGTTACCCCTACAAAGCAGCATTGCTTCGCTCTTTCCTGGATGGGGTGTTAATTGGTTGTCACAACACCAGTTGTAGACATCCTGCAATGCCCTGTTCAACTCTGCGATGGCCTCGTCTGCTGTGTCTCCTATGCAGAAGACTGTTGTATCGTCTGCAAACATGTACAGAGATCCTGACCGGACAGACAACGGCAGATCATTTGTGAATAGTGTGAATAGAGTCGGTCCTAGCACTGATCCTTGAGGTATCCCCATGGATACTGAGAGAAGGTCTGACTTAACTCCATTTAACACTGTAAACTGTTTTCTTCCTGTCAAATAACTCTTCAACCAATCGAGGGTTAATCCCTTTATTCCAAAATGTCTTTCTAGCTTCATGATTAATGTAGCATGTCAATTTACTGTTGCGACTAGTAGGTTTGAAACCTACAAGTCTTTTCAAGCATGCAATAGTGAATTGATTTTTCGAAAACGGAACCCGTTAGCCGTATTCTTGGATCGAACGAGCAAATTCAATATTCCATTATGAATAATCAATTCATTATTGCATTGTTGAAACGACTAGCGGGTTCAAGTTTCAAATAATCAGTTCATTAATGTAATCTTGAGGGGTACGCTTCACTTAGTTTGACTGTAACATGCGAGCCAGGACGAAAGATGTAAGCCCTTCAGCCACATTATGGGCCCGTAATATGCACGTACTGCGGGCCTACTTGAGAAAGGCTGTCTCCAAAGAACCAGATAAGGAAAAGACAAAAATTTCTCTTGTTTATTTAGGTTGTTAGCAAAACGCGTAACGGCGTAACGGGTAACGACGTAACGACGTAACGACGTAACGAGAAACTGAGTAACGGAATTGT
>JAHPZR010014828.1:20000-25000 GCA_019787425.1 Platygyra sinensis | reverse complement strand
CATCTCCATACAGTTGCTCAACAGAAAATGAAACTTTACCTTTCCTGAAGCCAACGTCGCAACGCACCTCTCGAGCACGTGGCCCACATACTGACTGCACATCTTCAGAAGGGAGGCGCAGTGAAAATGCTGTTTAACGTCTTTGTAATCCCACGATACAAATGGAATTACAGAGGGAACCAGTGTGTAACTGAATGGGTAAGGACCATCATTTCTATTTAGAAACTGAGTGGCAGGAATGCCCGTTAGAGTAACATTCTCACGAGTGAGATCTTTTCGTGATCCCTTTGGTAACAAAATACCATTGGCAAACCAGTTAGAAGCGGATGTTTTATGTTCCTTTGGAATTTCCTTCAAGTACAATTCCATTCCATCCTTTGAGCCGCGATCCTTCTCAAACATCCTTCGTCGCTCCTCTGTAATCCATTCTCCCTCTCGAGAACCAAGGTGAAGCCATGTACGCCACACTTGCACGAGTGTGCGAAGATGGTCTTGCTCCATCGTCATTGTTCCTCTTGTCAATTCTTCAAGGCTGGATGCATGGATCAGTTCTTGAAGGGTGCGCATTACAAGCGTGAAGTCTTTTTCGCTAAGTCGCAGTGAATACCAAATTTGCGTCACAGAATTTGCTATCTGCTCTCCTCCTATAAGGAGAAAATAAATCAGTTTTGAATGCTCTGTTAAGATCGCGCCTAAATCAAGCGGTGGACGAGAAAGATATTAAAATTAAATGATAGTAAACTGTTATGCACTCTTCTAGATTGAAACGAGTGTACCTAATGTCCCAAATAAATCGTTGAGAGATGGGAGAAAATAGCTATGGGGAAATTGGGGTGAGGTGCAAAGATTTCCCCATCTTGATTGCTTTATGAACTTTGAGAATAAGAACGAAGACGTTGCAAAGAAATTTAAAAATAAAATGTGAAGAATTATCGTTTTTGTTTTCTTCTTAACTTGTTTTTAACTGAGTAGATAACCAGCTAGTGGTAATCTAACGAGGTGCCGATAGCTTTTTTCTGCCCAGAGCTTCTCGCTCAAAATTTTTAAAAAGGCACCCTCAGTTCCTTTTGAAAAAAATTGAAATAAACAAAATGAAATATATTTTTTAATTTTTTTAATTTCAGTTTTGCTTTTTGAGACACTAATCGTGATTCTTTGGTCTTTCTGCGCTCCGAAACACGTGATGTTACAACGCGGCCAGAAAATCCGGAAATTTCGGTTTGAAGTCAAATGATAAGGTAATTTTCCGGAAATTCCTTTCGGAAATTGTGGAGTACCTTCAGAGGTACACCCCTTTTTCCGTTCGGAATGGAACGGCGGAAATTTCCTTACCGTTTGCTAAGCTTTCCAATAGCTAGTTTCTCATCAGCCGAAAATAATTACGGGAAATCGAATTGCAAATGGTAAGCGCCATTTCGTTCGGTTGGTTCGCTGATTTTGGAAAAACCCCTACCATTATTCAATGTTCGTCCCAACCGGTTTATTCTGATAAATGGTAAGCACCCATACTAAACGGGTCATTTTGCAATTTATGTGCGTTGGTTCCATGGCTGGCGTTACATATCTTCGCTACACAGTGCTAACGAGGCCCAAGAAGGCCAAAACAGCTGTCCACTGTTGCGATCCTACTTTATCGATTTTTGTCATGTTGGTGTCTTGAAACGTTTTTACCCTAGTATCAGCCTTGCATTCTGTTGTCAAAGTGGTGGCTCTTCATATATCACCTAAAATAGAGAGTTTGTATGGATTGGATAGACAAGCCACAAAATTATAAGGATTTGTATTGAATTTTGCAAATGTTGGGCTCCCATTTGAACAATTTTCTGCTGAAAACTCGGCTGGGTAGCTTTCCATTCAGTAACATTTCAGTTGAAATGTTTAGATTTTCAATCTAATCAATATAAAGAAAAACTCGTCCCAGTCCTCTCACGTTTCTGCAATTGGCTATTCAGAATATATTGTTCGATAATGTGGTTTTATCTAACCTTATGTTAATTGGCCTTAATATGTCCTAAATACAAAAGTATAATTTACCTTTACGAAGCATGTAAAGTAAAAGAACTGTACGTGCCATCACACAAGGGCAGATGTCGTTCAAAACAAAGGTCAACTCTTCTTTATAGCTGTCTGGAAGCTGAGACAAGGAAAGTACAACATTTCTTGGGTCACCAACCCGCAGACGAGAATCGATAAAGGCTTGTTGTACTGGTCACCTTCGTTCAACGGCAAGTTGATCAGATCCACAGCTGGCATATTTCCCCAATAGTAGACGGTTCCCAAACCTGGACCTGTGGTCGACTTCTTCAAATCGTAGACAAACTTTAACTGGCGGGACAACTCTTCTGTTTTTGCGCTTATCGCTTGGCAGTTGGCCTTGTGTGTCGGCCAAGAGTTCCTCTGACATTCTCTGTCGCAGTACCATTGCTTTCGGCAGCTACCACAAGGCTTCAGTCCCGTTTTTTCCTTTCCACAACCAGCACACTTCCTCTTCAGGGCAGCTGTTTCACAATCAACCTGATGACGAAACACATCGTCGTGTTTACATACCTCGTTGCAGTAAATCGCTATTCCGCATCCACTACAGGAGACTTTTGGAGATGGAGGCGAACAAATGGTGTCACAGCGCCAACATTGATCTTTTTTAAGCATTTTTTGGCTTACGAAGCTACTTCTTCCTTGCGGAAATAACGGCTGACTCTCGGCGTAATCGACACTGCATAATTTATTTATTACTTCCGAGAAAGTTCAGTTTTTTCTGAGAATTTAATGCGTGACTACACAACCGTGGCCAGTGATTGGCTGATATGCAATAAAACGTCTGCATTGAAATGTGTTATTAAAGACCCAGCGTTTATTTTCCAATCTAAAATACAATAGTTCAAACTCAAGTGATCTAAGATATTGGTTCTTTTATTAATATGTATCATATTAATGAACTCTGTTCTAAACTATCAAAAAGTGTAGGAATTTTTTCGAAATTGAGGTACAATGTCAACATTGATATCCTTATTATGCTCTATTATTCATTGAATCTATCCCTTTCTTATCTATGGTGTTCAAGTGTGGGGCTTAACATACCCAGCACACTTCCTCCTCAGGGCAGCCGTTTGACAATCAACCTGATGACGAAATACATCGCCGTAGTTACATAACTCGTTGCAGTAAATCGCTATTCCGCACCCACTACAGGAGATCTTTGGAGATGGAGGCGAACAAATGGTGTCACAACGCCAACATTGATCTTTTTTAAGCATTTTTTGCTTGCGAAGCTACTTCTTCCTTGCGGAAATAATGGCTGACTCCGGCTTAATCGACACTGCATAATTTATTTATTACTTCCGAGAAAGTTCAGATTTTTCTGAGAATTTAATGCGTGACTACTCAACCGTGGCCAGTGATTGGCTAATATGCAATAAATGTCTGCATTGAAATGTGTTATTAAAGACCCAGCTTTTATTTTTTAATTTAAAAAACAATAGTTCAGGCTGCTAGGGTTACCCTGGCACTGAATGGCATTCAAAAGCGATGACTTCACCACTGCATCGAGTGTCTTTTAAATAAAGAATACTTAAAGTTCAATTTTGGCGTTAAAGATATTAATTTATGTGACTGATCATAACATTTGGTTTTCAGATGAGAATGTCAACATCAGGTCAATATCACAGCGCCCACCTGGGTATACTAGCCAATCACAGGTCGAGAGGGATCAGGTGATAATTCTCGGAAAGTATTCGACATTTCTTGGAAGTGACTATTCTAAAATTCTTAAGAGTAAACTACACCAACAAATCACTTACGAGGCCTAATTTGGAAGGGAAAGGGGTTGGTGGAGAGGAGATGTGAGTATCCTATATCCAGTACATTGTTGGCCTAAATGTCCTAAATGTCTTGCATCTATTAATTAAATTTTTTAACTGACCGTAAAGCTTCAACATCTAATAAGTCCCCCAAAATAAACCCGGCTGTATCCTGTCAATTTGTTACCCAAAAATGTAGTGGAATCCAGATTTTTCGAACTTCCAAAGGAAACGAAACTTGGTTCGAGAATTCAAGAGTAAATTACAATGTTCGACTGAGAGGGAGAGTTAATGGGCTAACTGTTTGTTCGACTTATCAGGAGGTTCCGAGAAATCGGGCCTCGGCGCTGTATCCCATAAACAAATATCCTCTTACCGGGTATTAGTGACTCTCTCGCCATTAAAAAGCTACAATAGACATTGTTTAAAAGAGATCAATGCTGACGTTGTGATACCACTTCGCCGTGCTTTTTCAAGATCTCCACCAGTTTTCTGATTTCAAACCTCGCAGCATCTTGAAAGCAGCATGCAAGTGAAGAATTTAAAGCCAGCCACAACACTTTTCAGTTTAAAAAACATGTTTTAACGGAAACCTCTGTGATCTTCAGTTATACAGTACAAAGCCATGGAAATTAAATTTATAATAAGTAGAAAATGCTAAAATTAATAGTAACAAAATAAAGCAAAGCGTGAAAGTGTGAGTATTAAAGAGATAACTTAAGGCCCTGTTTACAAGCAGGTAGGGTAACCCTAGCGCTAAGGTAGGTAGTAAAAAGAAAAACGAGCCCTCTGGAATATAAAGCTATCTGTTTATGTATTTATAAAGAAATATATCATATATATATATCATATCATGAATTACGATATTGGCACTTTTAATACTGTTAATTTGGTACACATGGTTGTGTTTTTACATATCATGCCGCTACTTATTTGCATTCCCAAATCGTCAGCCCAGCCACCAAAAATCACTCAAAAGTAATCTATCAAGGAAAAAAAATTGCTCTAAAATATAAAATGACTATATCATGAATAGGCTTTGTTATCAAAAACAAGAAAATTCGTCATTTGAAAAAAAACCGCGCTGGTCAAAAGTGTGCTTAGTACCAAATTGTTATTGGATAAATTTGCGATAAAATAGCAAAGCTAGGCAGCTTTATTCTAACTAAAATATTGACAAATGTATCAACGATTAAAGTCAAC
>JAHPZR010014828.1:0-15000 GCA_019787425.1 Platygyra sinensis | reverse complement strand
TTACTAAAACTGCAATTTAGTGGATGTTTTTGTGGACCTTGTGCGTTGCCATGGTAACTGATATGACGTCACAAGTACCCTTAAAGTATAGCCCAGCAATAGAGTTGCAAGCAAACATATAGTTTGCCCACACCATTAAATATCCTTTTTTGTAATCTTTCATCGTTTCACAAACACTCCAGCAACGATAAACCCTTTCGAGCCGCCTTAAGGAACAGATTTTCTATCAGTGTTCAGTGTTCCGGTCGCAGGCGCAAAAATTACAATTTTAAACGCCTGTACAAACGCGGGAATTTATCGATCGAGATAATTTTTTTAATCGGAAAAACTAGTACGTTTCATTATAAAGGTAAAAAAAAAATTGGGGAGTTAGTCGCGTTCCAGGAAAGTTATTGCGTCATCCCACGGCTCTCTTAAACCCAGTCTTGCAGTAATTCTGCATCCACTTGGCCAGAAATACTGGATTTTGGCAGCGAAGGAAGTCACGTGCAACCAAGCCATTATAAACAGCCAGCCCTGTGCGTCGTCGATCCACTTTATTGTGATCCGTAACAAGGAGAGCAGCACGATGAAACTGGATGTACTCTACTCAGAGAAATAAAATTAGACCAGTTTTGAAATTCTGTGATGATAACAGCAGAAGGGTTAGCTGTGTTCAACAGTGGCTTGAACAGCTCCAAGATGGTAGTAAGTGGTTCGTAATCAGCTATGTTAGTTTGAGGTGGTGACCCGATCAAACTTACGTTCTGGAGAAAGCAATCGAGCTACCTTCTTGCAGCTGCCGCAACAGACCGTGAAACTCCATCCGTCCTGTGGTCAGTGTCACAGGGCATTTCTCGAGAAAGTGACCAAAAATCCTGGCTGAGAGAAAGGAGGCGCTAGGAAATTGTTGTTTAACGACTTTGTAGTCCGATGATATAAATTGAATCACATATCATTGGGTCAGTTCAAGCATCGAGTTTCAATACAATACTTTATTTCAAAATAACATACAAATACGTAGTTATTGAGAAAAAGGAAACTCAGAGGTCAGCCCTATATCAAGGGTCTCCTAAAGATAAAATACAAAAGGTCACTATCGTCAGAGAGGTTACCTCTTACATGTTTAACAGGAGACAAAGAAATAAAAAATGTTGGAGATGTAATATGATCATCTTCATGGGTTCTATTCGTGCTGAAGGCATCTTATGCTTCCATTTATTGTCCCCTGTCGTTTGAGGTATATCAGCGTCAACCCGGCTATTTGATGATGATGACGATGATGACCATGATAATGATGATGAAAACGCCTGGATAACAAAAGTAACACGTTTAAAGGTCAAAGACAAGCTAATAGTTTGAAAGATTAGGGGCACTACTGTGGATTGACAATCCATTCCACTACTCGGATGAAGCCACTCATCATGGTGACTCTACGGCAGTTAAGCTTCCACTTGAAGGGAAGAAATCGATTTTGGCTGCAAAGGAAGTTGCGCGCAGCCAAGCCATTGTAGTCAGCCACTGACCTCCATATGCGCCGTCGATTCATTTTATCCTTGATCTTATGATCACTAACAAGCAGAGCAGCGCGAAGAAACTGGATGAATTCCTCGCTGAGGTCGTAGTAATCCATAAATGCTACTCCCCCGTTTGAAAAGGCAATGGCACGATTTTGCGTGTCTTCCAGGACTTTTTGGCGAAAGCTTCGAGGAAGCTGTGAGAAATGACGTAACAATTTTTCATGTAAGCTTAGACGCTGATACCAGTTTTGAAATTCTGTGATGATAACAGCTGAGGTGTTGGCTGTGTTCATCAATGGTTTACACATGTCCAAGATGCTGGTAAGTGGCAGGTAATCAGCTATGTTTGAAGTGGTGATGCGGTCATACGTCCGGTCTGGAGGAAGGAATGGACTCATTTCCATACAGTCACACAACAGTAAGTGAAACTTTACCTGTGCTGTGGACAGTGTTGCAACGCACGTCTCGAGCAAGTGACCCACATACTGATTGTACATCTTGAGAAGGGAGGTGCAGTGAAAATGTTGTTTAACGTCTATGTAATCCCACGATATAAATGGAATTACAGAAGGATCCAGTAAGTACCTGAATGGGTAAGGACCATCAATTTGATACAAAGAAGCGGCAGGAAAGCCCGTAAGAGTAACATTCTCACGGGTAAGCTCTTTTCGCGATGCCTTGGGTAACAGAATGCCGTTCTCAAACCAGTCAGAGGCAGATTTTTTATGTTCCTCTGGAATTTGGTTTAAGTACAATTTAATTCCTTCCTCTGAATCCGGATGACGAATTATTTTTCGTCGCTCTTCTGTAATCCAGTCGCCCTCTCGAGAACCAAGCTGAAGCCATGTACGCCACACTTGGACGAGTGTGTGAAGATGGTCTTGTTCCATCGTCATTGTGCCTTTTGTTAATTCTTCAAGGCTGGATGCTTGGATCAGTTCTTGAAGGGTGTACATCACAAGCTTGAAGTCCTCTTCACTGAGTCGCAGTGAATACCAAATTTGTGTCACAGATTTTGCTATCTGCTCTCCTCCTGTAAGGTGAAAATGAATCAGTTTTAAGTGCTGTATGTAGATGAGCGCCTTATAACTATGATATGTAGAAAAGACAAAAAATAGATATACATGTAAATAATGATGTCAGGCCATTCCGCCCAACGTATAAGCTATAAGACGAGCAGGAACTATCGTCCCTGTGGATCATCAGGAAGATTGTAAGAGTAACTTCAGACCATTGCGATAAGCTTCGAGGTGTTTCGTTTCATGATGAATGGATGCTCTTCGCAAATGGAAGACCTGGAGTTGAATATTAAGTAAGCTCTTGTTTACAAGGAGGGAGGGCTACCTCAGCAAGCCACTTAGCCCTAGCTGGAGGGTAAAAAAATAGCGGGTTTACAAGCAAAATCCCAGTTAGGGTAACCCAACAACCCGGGACAACTTAATGCGCGGTTACGATCAAGGGGTCTGGAAACAGTTAGAAAATTAACCTGGGTAGGCGGGTAAACCTATATACCTCGCTGAGTGCATGTTTACAAGGGAAAGAGGTAACCCACTTGCCAGGATAACCCTAACACGTAGATAGTGTAACCCGCCTACCCAGGTAATCCTAGCTACCTCGTAAACACGACGAAGAAAAAATGTGTGGCACACGTGAAGTGTAAACCCTTCAATGTCATGATCCAAGTAATTAGCTTTTTATTTCGGGCTGCATGGAAGTAATATTTCAAAAACGAGTGCGAGGGTTTCATCAGGTTTCCAAACACGAGAAACATTTGAAACCACGAGGCCGTAGGCCGAGTGGTTTTATTGTTTTCAAGCGTTTGGAAATCTGACGAAACCCGAAGCACGAGTTTTTGAAATTACTTCTCCCAACAAAGAAAATAAGTTTAAATTATCATTTGAATCACATTGCCAATTCAACTATTGTATTTGAGACATGAAATGTGCATGGTCCTCAAAAAAATGTGCATGATGTGCATGATTCTATCACCTAATTGCTGCGCTGTGACAATTTTTGAATATTCATGAACTGATGTCACGTTGTTACCAAGATGTTTGTCAGTTCCGAGCGAACACGTTGCTTCACAGAGCAAATGGCAAAGTGCAGATTTAGACCTCCTAAAACTAACGAAGAAGAGGAAAAGTGTGTGGCCAGCGCAATTCCGAGGTAACGTGTGCATTTGGTCTGATAAAATTTCTAAGGTCAGTGCCAATTTAGGTCGGAAGTGTACAGCAAGGTGAACCAAAACACGAGGTCGCCACCATCGAGCGAGAATTTAAATTTAGAAAAAGAATGGGCTTTTCTGCCGGTTTTGGGTAGTTTAACAACTGTACCGTTACATTCAACGTTAGCAGTAAATAATTTTGGTTTAAAATTTGTTTCGTAAAACGTGTGATTTAATAAAGTTGTTAATCGCCACGTATTTTTGTTGCTTTATGAATATGCAGATTAAGAAATCGTTTCAAACATGGGTTTCTTTCAAGGCCGTGTTTTCAACTCGTTTTTCAAGATGCTCTGGTTGGGTAAGAGCTGCATGAATAATTAATGAGTTTGAGAAGGATTTGTCAAGAAAGAGATTGGTTGTGTCACATGGCTTTTAGCGATGAACACCTCGAAGTTTGAAGTCGGCCATTATTGCTTTTGTAAGTATAATTCTGTCTGGCCTATTGGCTTTTGCTCACACGTAGATGAAAACTGGGAGGGAGGCAATTATGACTTTGGTCATTTTACCTGTTTCAACGGCAAAGTTAGCGAGGTTAAAGAATTCAGTGATATGAGTGGCCCAGCAAGACGATCGTTTTCAGTCCACAGTTTAGACGTTATGATGCACCGTATTACGCAAGGAATGATTTACCGTCATGCGCGCGCTAGGGTTGACATAATTGACGTAATCGACTACGCTACCAAGGTCACGACTAAACTGAAAGGATAGTTTTCCTTCAGTGACCATATCAAGTTTAATGAGCCCGTGATAAAACCTGGAATACCAGAATTCTTAGCTTGTACGTGACGTCATCATTTTCTAAAATCCAAAAGTAAAAGGCCATCAAGCATGAGAAGAGGTAAATTTATATCTGTGAACAACTTTTCAGCTCAAGAACATCCCTGACTTCGTCTAAAAAATAGGCACAGTTATGGAGATGTGTGACATAAGGCTAAGATTGTGTTTGATAACAAATCTCGGGATTTTTAGCCTTTTTAGAAGTTAAAGTGTTAGGAAAAGTGCTTATTTCAATGTTTGCTTGATCAATTCAGATATTCAGTGGCCTAGATAGCCAAAGTAAGTTCCAGATGTTTTTTAAAACTATTTTCCGACTGCCATGTTGGTGTCCCTTGGAGGTACACCAACATGGCGGTTCCATACTAGGTTCTAAATTTGTGCAAATATTTCGGCAAATATTTGAAGATCGGGAAAACGTACAGACCTAAGCCTTGGAGAAGTGTCTTAATTATTTATCTCCTATAACATTATAATTTCATGAGTTTAGTTACTGAATGGTTTTCGAATTATTTTTTTAATTGCGTGACGGTGTAACCCAAGAATACGGCACGCCTATTTAATAAGTGACTATTTCCTAGAAGTGGGCAAGGGGTATTTAGGCCGTATGTTAGCTGAACCAAAGGAAGGCTGTCAGAGACGCTAAAAGCGCTGTTGTACGGATTTTGTTATTCAAAACCTCCCAAAAATGGTTTTTATGCTACCATTTACCATGCAGTTTTAAGATCTTTGTAAATGTTTATGCTTTTCTTCGTGTAAAGGCAAAGTCTAAAGAAATCCATCAATAAAAATCCTTCCTTTCCTTGCTTTCAGAAAAATGCTGATGTCAGCATTTTTGTTGAGATTCAAGGCCAATATCTCGAAAAAAGACCGCTTGGCTACCCTATTTTTCCTTCAGGATTTCAATAGCCCTTGCTAAGATCTACTTTTTCCACCTGGTCCTAACCTGGCGCAAAAACCTTTGTATTTAGTACGCACCGTCCTTGCGTTTTGGGCCTCACTGTTTCTGTATTGTTTTATTAATTTTTGTACCTACACATTGAAATTCTGGCTGTGACAGGAAGTTCGAAACCCGTCACTTAATTTGCATTTTAAAATACTTCAAGCACGAAATTTCAATTGGCTCACGTTTTAATTTTGTTGTCGTTCACACTTCATTCCTTTTGTATTCCATTCACTTCGACCAGAGTGAAAATTTCTTCACAGATGGTACGGAAGTCAACGCACGTGTACCATCGAGTAAATATAAGCTACTCCAAAAAGCTTAACAGAACTAATTTATTACATCAATTTATCCAATCAACCTACAAACTTTAGAACTCAATCCCACTTGATTACTTAAAGTGGCTATGAAGTAAAATAAAAGAATTGCTGCTTATTTAGAAAGCTTTTTAAATTAAAGAAGAATGTGATTCCTCGTTCAAAGAATGTGAACAAGAATAAAAAAGTTAAAATCTTATGGCGATCGCGCCTTTTCTGTTTCTGCTGTGGGATGCAATTCCTGAGACCATAAAATGTAGTGTAGATCTTAATATAATCAACGTTTATAAGCGTAATCTTGAAACGTATCTTTTTAAGCGTTATTTTTATGAATGATTATGTTTAATTATTATTTTTAACTTTTTATCTTTATTGTAAAGCGCCTTAGAGCTTTTGGATAGGGCGCTATAAAAATTGTCATTTATTTATTTATTTATTTATTTATTTATTTATTTATTTATTTATTTATTTATTTATTTTAATTCATTAATATCTTTTTTTCCTTTTAGAGCTATTCACGTTTCTGTATTATATAAATGAGGAAAGTGGTGACATCATAAGTAGTTCCACTTAAAACAGTAAAATACTGAATCAAGAATATCTCCAGAAATATTGGAGCAGTGTTCTTCAAACTTGGCACCAGAAATTTACATCACAAAAGAACCAGAATGACGCCTACTATGTCGTTGTCATGGCAAAAGTCTTGTCTCCAGTCTCTTTCTGTAAAAAACCAAATATCCCCATTTGCAACCTGTTTAAGTGGGACAGAGGGTCCTGCTTGGAACAGACATGGTTCCCATTTTGTCTTAAATTGGCACTGTCACGCTATTTGGCAATTTTATAAAAAGCTAGAAGGTGTCTTCGCATCAATTGAATTCCAAAACTAATGATCTAGTTTTGTTCTTAAAGACACTTTGAAGGTAGTTCTTAAAGACACTTTGAAGGTACTGAAACTGTTTCCTGTCACCTGTCGCTATGGATGGCATGAATGGAAATGGATTGAAAATTGAAAAAATTGGCCAATTTTTTTCCAGTTTTGATACTGCGTGTTTCAAAAATCCTCAAGAATTTTATTATGGTTAGCCCTCTCAGATAAAATTCATTTTATATCCTCGTCGTAGCTTTATAGAAGCATTTTGTTTATGATTAAAGCCTCAAAGTAATGATTTTAGCACACTGCTCCTTTAATTCTCGCCATTAAATAGGCAGGTACAAAAGTCAGATCGCCGGGATCAACTCGGATCGTCTCGGATCATGAAAAAAAAACGTAAAATAAATGAAAGTGAAACTTTTACCCATTTGAAGGTTAAAATTTCGGTCAAAAATGGGCCAAATTAAGAAAGACTCGCGACGTTTCTCCGTGTCGTGCTGTGTAATCAAGCCGCCATTTTGTATTCTAAGTGCCAGTTCCTCTCGGACTCGTCTCGTGTTCATTCATCCATCCATTCCGTCGATCTCCAGGATCATGGACCCAGATCAACGTAAAATTTCCTCAATGAATTTGCATCTGTCCACCAAATTGATAGTTTCAGTCATAACCCATTTCTGTTATGCTGCGTGATTTCACAGAAATTTACTTTACTTCCGTTTGGCTCCTAACTTGGAGAACAGTAAGTTGACAGGTTTAGCTAATCATTAAGGAAAACTTGGCCTGCTTGACGATAAGGGATTTCAGCCTAAAATGGTTGACGTTTTATACGAACGAACTAAAATGATTTTCAAAGATCCTGAAGCTTAAGGAGGACGACGACCCGAAAGGTCAAGTAATTAAGAAAAATTAAGCTGAACAAACTCACGGGAGTTTCGCAAATATCTAAATCTACATCTAAATTTATTAAGTCAGTAGAAACTAAATAGTTATCACGCTAACTCTAACGTAAACATGTTGTTCAAATGCAACTAAATAGTCTTCGGACTGCCGTTTTTATGTTTAGAATCTTGCTAATTATTGAATAATGTGTAGTGGGTCGGTTTTGGGAGTGTAGAGGTCCGTAACTTTGGATAAAGGCTTCGTTTTGTTGAAGTATTAGGACGCGGACATGGACGCTACTGGTGGTTGCCATGAGAGGTGTAACCGGCAATCCTTCTGTTTATATGTACAAAAAAATCATAGTTAATTCTAGATTCAGTCTTTTTCTGTTCTGTTTTCCGGATATATAAGCTCGTTAAGCAAGGAAAATGCTTATTCTCAAATTCCAACAGCCAAGTGTTTTTACAATATTTTTTGCTTCTCTAAAATTTTGCTAAATTCTAACAAAACATTATCTTGCAGCTGTGAAAAATAAGCAAATACATACATTCTTAATTACTGAAGCTATAATTTTGGTGGACGGATGAAAATTCAGTGACAAAGATGGCCTAGACTTTACCTTCATCTGGCTCCTCTATCGTGGAGACCGTTGCGGCGGGATCAGGGATGGATGAACACGAGAGGAGTCCGAGAAAACTGGAACCTAGAATACAAAATGGCGGCTTGACTACACAGCACGACACCGAGAAACGAGTCTTTCTTATTTTGGCCCATTTTTGACCGAAATCCGAGTCGATCCGAGTTGATCCGACCCGGACATTTGCGGTCCCAGTTGATCCGGTCCGACTTTTGTACCTGCCTCTGCAAAACATACCTGTCCGTTTGCACTACTCAAACACTTTGATTTACGTACATTTTAACCCACCACTTTTCATTCGTTATTCTGTGATTCTCTTCCCAAATTACCTTTCTTAAAACCCTTCAAGCATGAAAGCTCGAAAATTTGGCCTTGTAACATGCCCTAAATATAAAAGTACAATTTACCTTTAGCAAGCATGTACAGTAAAAGAACTGTGCGTGCCATCACACAAGGGCAGATGTCGTTCAAAACGAAGTTCAACTCTTCTTTATAGCTGTCTGGAAGCTGAGACAAGGAAAGTACAACATTTCTTGGGTCACCAACCCCGCAGACGAGAATCGATAAAGGCTTGTTGTATTGGACACCTTCGTTCAACGGCAAGTTGATCAGATCCACGGCTGGCACATTTCCCCAATAGTAGACGGCTTCCAAACCTGCACCTGTGCTCGACTTCTTGAAGTCGTAGACCAACTTTAACTGACGGGACAACTCTTCTATTTTCGCGCTTATCGCTTGGCAGTCGGCCTTGTGTGTCGGCCAAGAGCTCCTTTGACATTCTTTGTCGCAGTACCATTGTTTTCGACAGCTACCACAAGGCTTCAGTTCCGTTTTTTCCTTTCCACAACCAGCACACTTCCTCTTCAGTGCAGCTGTTTCACAATCAACCTGATGACGAAACACATCGTCGTGTTTACATACCTCGTTGCAGTAAATCGCTATTCCGCATCCACTACAGGAGATCTTTGGAGATAGAGGTAAACAGATGGTGTCACAACGCCAACATTGATCTTTTTTAAGCATTTTTTGCTTGCGAAGCTACTTCTTCCTTGCGGATATAATGGTTGACTCTTCGGAGTAATCGACACTTCATAATTTATTTATTACTTGAGAGAAAGTTCTGATTTTTCTGCGAACTTAATGCGTGACTACTCAACCGTGGCCAGTGATTGGCTAATATGCAATAAATGTGTGCATTGAAATGTGTTATTAAAGACCCAGCTTTTATTTTTTAATCTAAAAAACAATAGTTCAGGCTGCTAGGGTTACCCTGGCACTGAATGGCATTCAAAAGCGATGACTTCACCACTGCATCGAGTGTCTTTTAAATAAAGAATACTTAAAGTTCAATTTTGGCGTTAAAGATATTAATTTATGTGACTGATCATAACATTTGGTTTTCAGATGAGAATAACAACATCAGGTCAATATCACAGCGCCCACCTGGGTATACTAGCCAATCACAGGTCGAGAGGGATCAGGTGATAATTCTCGGAAAGTATTCGACATTTCTTGGAAGTGACTATTCTAAAATTCGTAATAGTAGACTACACCAACAAATCACTTACGAGGCCTAATTTGGAAGGGAAAGGTGGTGGAGGAGAGGAGATGTGAGTATCCTATATCCAGTACATTGTTGGCCTAAGTGTCCTAAATATCTTACATCTATTAATTAAATTTTTCAACTGACCGTAAAGCTTCAACATCTAATAAGTCCCCCCAAAATAAACCCTGTAACCTGTCAATTTGTTACCCAAAAATGTAGTGGAATCCAGATTTTTCGAACCTCCAAAAGAAACGATACTTGGTTTGAGAATTCAAGGGTAACTTACAATGTTCGACTGAGAGGGAGAGGGGGTGGGCTAACTTTTTGTTCGAGTTTTCAGGAGGTTGCAAAAACTGAGGTCCCGAGAAATCGGGCTTCGGCGCTGTATCCCGTTAACAAATATCTTCTTACCGGGTATTAGTGACACTCTCGCCATTAAAAATCTACAATAGACATTGTTTAAAAGAGATCAATGCTGGCGTTGTGATACCACTTCGCCCTGCTTTTTTTAAAGATCTCCACCAGTTTTCTGATTTCAAAACTCGCAGCATCTTGAAAGCAGCATGCAAGTGAAGAATTTTAAGACAGCCACAACACTTTTCAGTTTAAAAAACATGTTTTAACAGAAACCTCTGTGATCTTCAGTTATACAGTACAAAGCGATGGAAATTAAATTTATAATAAGTAGAAAATGCTAATTAAAATGCTAATTAATAGTAACAAAATAAAGCAAAGCGTGAAAGTGTGAGCATTAAAGAGATAACTTAAGGCCCTGTTTACAAGCAGGTAGGGTAACCCTAGCGCTAAGGTTACCCTAGCAAGAGGGTTACTCTGGCACTCGCACATTTCTTCTTATTTTCAATGCCGCATTTACAAGACAGCTAGGGTTACCCTAGCGCTAGGGTAACCGTAGCTGCCTTGTAAATGCTCAACTAGGGACAACTCGCTTACCCGGGGCAACTCTATTTTGGCTCCCAAAAGCAAAATATGATCACACTACCGACAAAATCAGCGAATTATGACCCAGAAAACATTTAGTTCCTTCACAATTTGTCATATTTCTGCTTTGGAAATAAATTATTTTCCAGTTTTGTTAATCTGATCTATTTGTGTAGGTTCGTCAAGCTGGAAGGAAGGAACATAAACAGACACACCATTTGTTTTTTGTGTAGCCAGAAAGGAGCAGCGGATTTACAAAGACCCTTAAAACGACCTCCATTAAGTGATATATACGCCCTTGTGTAGTCTTTCATTGCTTACACAACTGTCTTCTCGAGTGACATAGAGTGACGCGAAACTCTAAGTTCTCTTATAATTTTAGCCGTTCGGTACCACATTCTTTCAGACCCTTCATGCCATAGGTGGATTCGGATATGGTCTGCTGCACTGCCAATAATGATCAGTCATCAAAATGGACAAAAATAGCACTGAAGTTCATAGTTCTTGTGCAAAGTTTAAGCATTTTCGATTGACTTATTCCTATTGTGTCAAAATTGTTTGGAGGTATAAAAAATGAAGATCTACGAGTATCAAAGACATCAGATGTAAAGAAAAGGACGAAAAGACAAAATTGGTGTCACGTCCACAACGATATATTGATGTTCTAAGAAGCTTTTCCTAGTCATCCCAAATGCCGCAAAATTAAACCTTGATAGAGTCTTTAACAATCAGTAACAGAACTGAAAATGAGATGAAGCTGGGTTTCTCCTCTCCTAGGGGTTCTGGAGGATAGCATAGTGAAGAAGGCAAGTCATGCAGTGATTCAGTGAACGCCTGTTACTTTCCTCTCCCCAGTCTTCACGCGCACTTTCATACTCTCCTGTAACAATCAAAGCCGCTTCGAGCTTTACAAACACTTCATAATTCAAGAAGTTACTCAGCTTAATTTTCCTCCACCTCCTCAGAACAATGGGAAAAGAACCCTGTAGAACATAATCCGTTTATAAACAAAACTCTAGTGGTTTAAGATATTGGTTCTTTTAATATTGTTAGGTTAGATATATCGTTGCCTTTTTACATGAAATGACATGACTAATTTGCAATACCGAAACGTCAGCCGAGCCACAAAAATGACTCAAAAGTAATCAATAAAAGAAACAGCAAAAACGGTAAAATGTATAAAAGAAAAAGTTCTTTTTTTGAAAAAAAAACATGCCGGTGAAAACCATATAAGAATGTCAAAATGTGGAAACAACAGGTTCGATCCAGAAAAATCAAATATCCTATACCAATTTTTTTATTAGACAAATTCGCAAAGTTTGGCTACTTTAATTAAACTGGAGTTTTCAACGGTTTACGTCAGTGGAGGCACTTATCCCCATATTGGAGGGTATTTAAAAGTATCAAGTTCATGATAATTTGCAGCTCTCCTCAAGAAGCTAAAAGAAGTCAAAACTAATTTCGAATGCTCCTTTAGAGATTCATTTATATTCTGCATTTTTGAAAAGCTATTTATCTAAAATATATCATTAACGGAAAATACTCTAAACTGAAAATTATCAGATGAACAAAATATCAAACGGTGGTAAATGAAACTTAAAAAACGTGAAATCCTGCAAAAAGAACAGATTACAGCGGTTATCAGTCACACGCGCCCTCCAACGATTTTTTTCCATTTCGAAAACTACGTTTTGGTGGACGTCAATCAAATGTCTCCATGACAATAACGGCGTCAAATTCTCAGAGTATCCGAGTTGCTCTTTCATATCATCTTTACTTGACTCGTCGATAAACGGAAACTGAGAAGTAAGACTTATAAAATCGTTTGAAGCGCCTTTTCGTTCGTCTCCCTCACGGCAATGCTTTGAAGCTACAAATTTACAAACATTGTACAACCACAACAACATGAGAATGAACTAAATATAAATATAAACTTTATTACAGAATGAACTACAAAAGTCTAACTGCTAATCTCTTGCGGCTTTCGTTACCTTTTTATTTCTGACATTCCCACGTGCCGTGTGATTCTCTTGACGGTTTGCTTTGCATATAATTTGCCTGTCTGGTACTAGTATTCCAACCACACTTGAAACTCGTCAAGATTGATCTCTGCATGCCGGGATTATCACTGAGTATTTTAGCAAGGCGAATGACAAAAATTTCTGCGGTGAAAATAATCTGCATCCATAACAAGCTGATAAATAGTCAATCTCCACATAAAGTATGGCGGGTGGATGGTGTCAAAATTAGTACTACCAATTTGAATGGCGATTTACCAAAATGAATGGATCACGTTTAAATTGAATGGCTCACCAAACTGAATGGCTCGTCATAAATTGAATGGCGATTTACCAAAATGAATGGATCACTATTGAATTGAATGGCGTGTTACCAAAACGAATGGTGCACGTTAAATTGAATGGCTTACAAATTGAATGGTTAATCGTAAATTGAATGGCATACTTCCAAACTGAATGGCAAGTTACCAAAATGAATGGATCACGTTCAAACTGAATGGCGTTTACCAAAATGAATGGATCACAGTTGGATGGCCCACCGCGAATTGAATTCTGGGCTAAGCTCAAGGAGCCTGGGATCGACTAACATTCGATCCAGTCTTGGGCGAATAAAGTGCGTGTGGTTATGCATCACCGGCTCAGAAAAAAACCAATCGATGATCTCGAATGGTGATTCTTTTTCTCACACAACGATTTTTCATTCTCAACAGTTAATTTCAATTTCGCATGGCAGTTTTTCATTCTCGATTGGTACTTATGATCTCGCATGACATCTTTTTATTCTCGTATAGCAATTTTAATTTCTCATACAGTGATTTTCTAATCTCACGTAGTGATTTTCCAATCTCGCACAGTGATTTCTCATTCTCACACATCGATCACTGAGACTCGATAGGTGATTTTCAACTCAACCCACTTTTGTCATGCTTGGCTTGCCATATGAACGCACTTTATTCGCGCAAGACTGGATCGAATGTTAGTCGATCCCAGGCTCCTTGAGCTTAGCCCAGAATAGACAACTTTCGATATATTAAAATTCAGCATGGCAGCGAGGCTTAGAGGACACAAACAAAGGAAATTGAATGAACATGTTTATTCATTTCTTTTGTTTGTGTCCTCTAAGCCTCGCTATCAAGCTGAATTTTAATATATCGAAAGTGGCCTATTCAATTCGCGGTGGGCCATCCAACTGTGATCCATTCATTTTGGTAAAACGCCATTCAGTTTGAACGTGATCCATTCATTTTGGTAACTTGCCATTCAGTTGGGAAGTATGCCATTCAATTTACGATTAACCATTCAATTTGTAAGCCATTCAATTTAACGTGCACCATTCGTTTTGGTAACACGCCATTCAATTCAATAGTGATCCATTCATTTTGGTAAATCGCCATTCAATTTATGACGAGCCATTCAGTTTGGTGAGCCATTCAATTTAAACGTGATCCATTCATTTTGGTAAATCGCCATTCAAATTGGTAGTACTAATTTTGACACCATCCACCCGCCATAATAAAGCGACTCATTTCAGAGGCCAACTTTTTCAGCTACCTTGTATCTTTCCTTTCTTCGACTTTCTCTTTGGCGGATCGCTCACGGCTCTAATTTTGTTTCTATGTATCTTGGTAATTGTGCTTATCTCACTAGCAATGCAGTAACATTCCATATATATGTCGTCTTATAGATTTTCTGCACTGATTACAAAACGTACCTATGTTGACAAGTATCAAACATGATTTCTCTTATTCATAATTATTTCGAGTTTTGATTTCAATTTGTGTACATCTCTAATTTCCAGAAGCAAAAACAAACTCTACATCACCAGCAAACATGCGAGTTTGACATGATTGGACAGTATTTGTAGATCTTTGCAGTCTCTTGGACCCAATTTGTCAATCCATCACTAAAATATTTTAGAGTAGCTTATATTTACTCGATGGTACACGTGCGTTGACTTCCGTACCATCTGTGAAGAAATTTTCACTCTGGTCGAACTGAATGGAATACAAAAGGAATGAGGTGTGAACGACAACAAAATTAAAACGTGAACCAATTGAAATTTCGTGCTTGAAGTATTTTAAAATGCAAATTAAGTGACGGGTTTCGAACTTCCTGTCACAGCCAGAATTTCAATGTGTATGTACAAAAATTAATAAAACAATACAGAAACAGTGAGCCCCAAAACGCAAGGACGGTACGTACTAAATACAAAGGTTTTTGCGCCAGGTTAGGACCAGGTGGAAAAAGTAGATCTTAGCAAGGGCTATTGAAATCCTGAAGGAAAAATAGGGTAGCCAAGCTGTCTTTTTTCGAGATAATTAGCCTTGAATCTCAACAAAATGCTGACATCAGC
>JAHPZR010014827.1:17500-21802 GCA_019787425.1 Platygyra sinensis | reverse complement strand
TCTCACTGTAATTTTTTAGCTGCTGGAGTAGAGGGGTTGCTATACAATAACGACACCATCTTTTACGTTAAGCAGGGGGGTGCAGGCAGACACCACCAACTATTTGTGGTTTGGTGGGTCTGTTCGAGTTGTAAGTAGTTTTGACCACTTCCCTTAAATGCCTGTCTAATGAAGAATTAAATAGACTGAGACATTAAATGTAGCTCAGAAGGGGGGTGGGGGGGGGGGGGGGGAAGGGGATTTTCCATACATGTACAATATGTAGCTTTTCATTGTACATGTTACCTCTGAAAACGTTTGTTATCTGCGTCTAAAATTATGGAAACAGGCTCCCCAGCAAATTGAGGTTAAAAGTCTGCATATGGGCCAAGTGGCCCATCAGGCCGGAGCTTATTCCGGTTTCCTTAGCATGAAGCGACTGAGAGTATTTCTACTCCCCCCTGGATGGGATGCTAGTCCATCGCAGGGTTGCCCCCCAGCATTAAATTCGTCGGTACCCATTTATACACCTGGGTGGAGCGGGGCACTGTGAGAGTAAAGTGTCTTGTCCAAGAACACAACACAATGTCCCCGGTCAGGGCTCGAACCCGGACCGCTCGCGCTTCCCACTAAATTGACGTTGGCTGCCAGTATGAATGTTTTCAAAACGAACATATACGTAAGACAAACCTGGAAACTCTATTTGCTGAGGGATGCCAAGGCTGTAATCTATGCAATAATTAATAAGGTTTTCTTAAATGCTTTTATTTCTTTATTGTGAATTAATTTATGGCAGTTGTAAATATACTAGGTTTTGTCTTGTAAAAAGACTAATTGATAATTAGACTACGAGCCCGAGTTTTCTACGAGCAGATAGTCAAAGAGGCGCAGCCGAGTTCGCTCGTAGAAAACGAGGTCGAGTAGTCTAATTGTTTTAGTATAAATTTACCGTAGTCTCATTGCCTAAAAAGAAAAAAATGTCAAGTAACGCGTAGAAAAGAACTGTTTTATTATGCTACATCAGGTTCAAACGTAAGGCGCGATGTGCACTGATGCGTAACTGTTTTCTATCAGCAGATAGAAAACGGTAAAAAACCGTAATATAGCCAATCAAATTCACGGATTACGGTAAATTTATAACTAATTATATATTATTATTGTTATTGTTGTTATTATTATTATTATTATTATTATTATTATTAAAAAAAATTTATTATTATTTATTATTATTGTTATTATTAGTGATACAGTTTTGAGGGAGTGTGTTGTTATAATTCGGTGACTGCTCTTGCATTTTACAGTTTTTAGAAATTCTAGCATAGAAAAACTGATATGGATGGAAGAAGTTAATTTTTTTTGTGCCACTTTATTCGACGCCAAATTTGACCTACTTGTTTCATGTTTCATGCATCTTTAGGTTCCTGTTTGTTGTTAGCAGCGAAATTTAATGATGATATGAAAAGAGAAAAAATAAAGGAGCTGATTGAGGTAATACTTTTGTTCTAATATTTATTCATGGTTCGCACAGGCCTTGAAAAAGTTCTTGAAAAAATTACCATATTCTTGGAGGTCGAGGAAAAAGCAATATATCTGTAATATTCCACGAGTCTCTAAAAGTTGATTTTACTGAAATAATTGGCCTGACTTTTGTATCTCTATGTGCCGTGTTTTTGCAAGCTTTAACGTAATGTTAGGCTCGCGTATTTCCTTGTGATGCTAGCACATACAGTGTGCATTTAGGCCTTGTCCACACTACTCCTGATGAACTTAAAAACGGAAGTTCCACTCTGAAAGTGCATCAAAGGTTTTCCGCCCACATTACGCTGGAGGAATTGAAAAACGCATCACAATCAGTACCGGTCATTTTCGATTTGTCAGACGAAGACTCGCTCATGGAAATCACAGGATTATCGGGACGACATCATCTTGAAAAAGCTTCGTTTTTAAAATGTTTCCCGTCCACCTGAGTGTGAAAATCCAGCGTTTTCAAATTCCTCCGGTTGAAGAGCGTTTTCGAGAAGCTCCGTTTTCGTGACGGATTAGTGTGGACGGTAGGCCTGATCGTAGGAATGAAGCAGCGTTATTAAATTGCTCCAGCATAGTATCGACACTGCCTTACTGATAGCATTTATTTAAATGGTCACATACTATTGTAAGCTATTAAAGAGACGCAGTCAGCTGGTGCGCATGCGCATTACATACCATTCCATAGCTAATTTGCATATAACAGAGACGCGATAAATACTGTTTTTAACCAGATATGGTAAAAATAATATCATAGGATGAGCAATAGGACAATCAAAAACAGGTTTTTCAGTAAACGATTGAAATTCAAGCAAAACTCTGGGAAAATAAAGCGGATTTCTAGATGAATTTTGATTTCAGGTTGAGATGAACTTTTTTCAAAGTGAGAAAAACTAGTGTCCAGGTCAGCGCAGTCACAAAGCTGACTGTGTCCCTTTAAGACTGTTTAAAAAGTTGTTTGCGCTTAGTAGGGCCTCTTTACAAGGAGAGAGGGTTTACACTAGGAAGTGGGTTATCTTAGCACTCGCACATTTCCTCTTTCTTTCTTCGCCGTGTTAACAAGGCAGCCAGGGTTACTCGGGTAGGCGGGCTACCCTATCTGCGTGCTAGGGTTACCCTGGCAGGCGGGTTAACTTTTTCGCTTGTAAACACTCCAGGTAGGGTTAACCCGCCTACCCGGTTAACTTTCTACTTGTTTGCAGACCCTTGATTGTAAGCGCAGGCATTAAGCTGTCCCAGGTGAAGGGGTTACCCTACCTGTGGAAATTTGCTTGTAAACCCGGGCTATCTTTTGCCCTTCAGCTAGGGTTAACCCGCTTGCTTGGGTAACCCTCCCTCCTTGTAAGCGTAACAGGTCCTTAGGATAGACATCCTCACTCCACAACTGTACAATTATAAGTCGTGCAGCTTGTGCGTGAACGAAATTGACGTAACTTTTATGCCACCTTTTGCAGGCCATTGAGGACAGGTTTCGCATATCAGCCAAAGAACTCCTGAAGTTTGAATTCCAAGCGGTGATAGCTCTCGAGTTTGACCTGCATGTCCCACAATGGGAGGTGTTGCCTCATGTCAAGCGTATGGAGACAGAGTAACGACACTGATAGAAAAAAAACACTTATAGTGTTCAATAAATATTGATTGATCTCAAACGATGAAATTGTTTGATATCATTCAAGTTAAGAGTGGTTTACTTGCAGATAATGCAAGTAAAGAGTTTTGGTTGAAACATGGTAGTTTTTGCAACGTTCGTTGAAAAGGCTTTTTATCAGGGTTTGCATTGCTCTTGGAAATGCTGGAATTTTGGGTTTACCTCGGTGAGCAAAAACTTGTAAAGTTTTTCTTTGTTTTGTAGCTATTGTTGAGGTTAGGGTCTATATGTTGACTTCTTTGTATTCTTTGTTTTACGTGACTGGTGAGGGTTACAGGTTCTTACACCGAGGATGAGCCGGAATTTTACTGAGAATTTTCTCACTTTTTTCCCACTTCCCGTATTTTGTAGCTACCGTGAAAAATAAAATGAAAAATGCTTCCTTTAACTTTCCACAAATGTTAAGGTCAGTTCCTCGCAAAGGGGGTCACCTCGCAGCTCTTACAAGGTCTCATCTGATTGGAGACCACCCTTGAGGTTTAACAAAAGAACAAACAACAGAAACAAGGACCCTAGCCCTAAAACAAAAGGGCTGCGACCCTATCCTCGCCAATGAAATTTAGAGCTTGTAGGAGCTGCAAGGCTACCTTGCAGAGGACAGCATTTTTAACTTTCACACCACGAAATTTCCGAGTTCTGGGTTAAAATTTTTTGCTTGTAGCCTGGAAAACTCATGCAATGATTGGTACAAACAACAACAACAATGCTCTATTTTAACTATTGATACCTAAAACACATTTGACAAGAAAATTACAAAAATTTACAGTAAAGTTCTGAAGAATAGACGTGTTTAAAGTCGAGCCAGCCCGTTTTATATTCATTGGTATGGTCTATATTGTACCTGGTGGTTGGCTTCTCTTTAAAGTGATTCTTTTGTTTGGGTTTGTGACCCATTTTGGATGCGGTGATAAAAAGTTAGAGGGATTTGCCTAGTTTCTCCACGCAGGCACTAAAGAGACAGGCAAGATGGAAGTTAAGTATATTTTGCTGTGTTTCCTTCTTCTTCAACATACGTACATGCATAAACTTTATTAACATGTCGAATTTTTTAGACGAGAGGAAACACCCCGTCTACTAATTGTGGACAACTTAATGTAATTAAAAGCCTAATTATTGTCCAATAAGTTATTAAAAAGGTGGCCAACTATTAA
>JAHPZR010014827.1:0-12500 GCA_019787425.1 Platygyra sinensis | reverse complement strand
TTCTTTTGTTTAATTTTGTTGCCCATCTTGGATGTGGTGGTACAGTTTAAGGGATTTACCTTGTTTTTTAACCAGACAATAAAGAGACGACCAAGAAGGAATTTGGGAAACAAACCGTGACATAGAAAAAAGAGTATTTTGTTTTCTCTGTCCTTCATTATCTAACAGTGATTAGCAACTTAGTTCTCTGAGTTAGGAAGAGCTTTTGAATTTCAGAAATGCTAGGCGAGACAAGAAGACAAGACAAGACAGGACAATATTTATTAACTCACACTTAAACTAATTACAGAGGATCGTTATATACATCATAGGTTCAATAATTAAAGAGAATAATTAGGATAGTAGTTTAGGTAATTGGAGACTAGAGGTTAAAAGAACCGTAAGGTTTTCGAGTTAACCTCTAGTAACTATGGACCAAGTAAACCTTCAACGTTCAAGAAATGTTTCTAAAAGTATTGCAGTGTCCATACTTACTCTTGGTAGAAAGTACTGTACGTTTAGGTCATGACCGTTTTGTTAAAGTGAACTTTTTTTGAGCCACCCTTGTTGTTAAGTCACTTACATAATATTTATTCCTTTGTTGGGATCCCTTTGCATGGTTTCAGTGATTTGTCGAAAGCAAATGGTGCTGGATATCCATTTAACTGACATTAAAATAATGTGGTATGTTAATTCTGATTTCAAGTCCCTTGGACATGGTATAAATTTAAACAGGTTATGTTGTCTGTTGTCGTGTTATCAAGTATTTGTTATCGTAACTTCTTCTTAGCACACTTGTTTGACATCAACTGACCGCAAACTTGTTTTTTCACAATTCCATTTTTCTTCGATGTAGTTTGGAAATCGCCCTGACTTGTGGGGAAAATTACGTGAGACTTTTATATGGTGCAAAATCGTTTAAGATAAATGGATAGCTGGGTTAAGGCTTTAGTTATTATGAAGTTTAAAAGCCTTGTTTGTATAAGATTTGTAAATTACGTTTGTTAGAAAATGTAAATTGACATATTTGACGCTTAATAGCTTCACCAATCCTTCCAAGAAATGCTTCCAAATTTGAAGTAAGACTGTCCACTGCAATTTGTATTCTGAATTCCCGAGAAGTCGCTTTGCTTTGAAAACGAGCTTCCTGAGGGACTAGCCTCAACGCAGGTTCAAACTCGTACTCGCGTTAGGTATATTGCTTGCATTGTTTGCATTAGGACAAAAATATTTCCCAGTGCTCTAGTCTATACCCCATTGTCAGCGAAAAGCGAGTTCAACGAACTCAACACAAGGATATCGACATTGGTCGAAAGCCCCAACAACTAGGAAAGTTCGCCTCTAAAATACATTGACACCCACACTGGCCAACATAACGTGTGCGTAACGAGTGGATAAATTATTGTATTATATAAATGGAGAAGTGGTTGATGACAATGCAAGTATTAGAAGTCAGTGAAAATACTATTTATTTTAGCTGTTTTACTTCTCTAGGAAGTGTCATTTGAAGTCATTTCTCCATAGGTGGGATTGCGGTTTTGTTGAAATGGTTGTGATTGTTTTGTAAATTGTCAACTAAATAGAATATGCAAATTTGTGTAATTGCTGTAGTATTTCGAAAACAATTTTGCCCCAACTGCATTACACGTTCCTGCTTGCGGTTGTGGTATCTGGCCTTCTGTAGATACTTGTTAAACTCTGTGTTCCTGGACCAGAGGTAAATATCGTTTTTTTTTCAACTTTTTCCGCCACTGATGCGCTATGCTATCGTAGACAAATCGATGACAATTGCGGAACGGTTTTTAATAATCAATTTTAGTGTGGACGCTATATATGTGTACTTAAATAAGAAATAGAGCGTGCTTGTTTTGCTTAGGCTACATTTGAGATATCAATATTCGAACATGGCTCCGAGGCTTTCAGGTCCAAATTGCAATTTTTTTTATAACTTTCTTTTGTCCCTCAATTCCCAAAAAACAGCTGAAAGAAAACGACACTAGATATAGACCTTTGTCCCGAAAGCCTCGGGGCCATGTTAGAATATTGATATATCGAACGCACTAGATAACACCAGATTGCAGCTGCTTTTTCAATCGAGTCTCGAAAACTTGACCGTTAATTAAAAATAGCCACAACAGAAACTGAACATTTTTTAATGAAAGTGAAGAGTGATCATCGCAGTTAATTTTCCAATTTAAGCAATTGGAAAGAAGAAGCCTGAAAAAAATCAGGGCTTCTACTGGATTCGAACCCATGACCTACTGAACATTTTTTAATATCTGCGCCTGTTTAACCAAACCACCAAGTAGCAAAAAAGAAACAAGCACAATGGTGAATGTTGGGTCTTTGTTACTCTCTTTTTTATTTGCTTAAAGAGTAAACCTTTAGTCACAAAAAAGCAACATACGATAAAAAGAAGATGGATGCCGGTCAAATAAATAAAATAAACATAGTTTCGATTTTGGGAAAAGTTCTATTTTCTGCTAGCTCGTGCTATACGATACATTTTTTTGGCAATTTTTTTAGCGATTAGAAAATGGAGATATTTAAATGTAAAATGCTTATTGAAAAAAATTAATAATTCATGCACAGGTCAAATTGAAGCACAACAACACGAAGCTCTACATAGCAAGCATTATTTCCTCACCGTCAATGACAATCATGGCAAACATAACTGGTGACAGAAACTTTACAAGCAAACTGGGCCTGGCATCACCAGCCGGTGTAGATGAATTTTTTTCAGCTTTGAACATTTTTCTATCAATCACTGCATCTCTGGGAAATGCACTTATCCTTGTTGCTCTTTATAAAGTCTCTTCAATTCATCCTCCTACAAAACTTTTCTTTCAATCTCTGGCGGTCGCTGACCTTTGCGTTGGACTTATTGTACAACCACTCTTTGCTGTCTTTTTGCTGTTTCGTATAACAGAGGTGAACGAAAACGTTTTGTACTATATGTACGAGGTTTCTCGAGCTTCAAGTTGGATTTTGTGTGCGGTATCCGTGTTGACGTCGACCGCAATTGGTGTGGACAGACTGCTCGCCCTGTTGTTAGGACTGAGATACAGACATGTCGTAGCATTAAGCCGAGTTCGTGTAGTTATAATTTGTTTTTGGTTGATTGGTGCTGTTGCTGGATCGACCCGGATGTGGAGAAGAGATATTGCCCTGACGGAAGGCTCTGTTGTCATAATACTTTCTCTGGTAACTTCAATTTTTAGTTACACGAAGATCCACTTTAAACTACGACATCAACAAGTCCAAGTTCAAAACAGTGTTTCCCGGGAACCAACATCAAACTGTGGAGAAATTCCACTGAACATAGCAAGATACAAGAAGACGGTTTCTAGCATTTTGTGGGTGCAGTTGGCAATAGTTGCTTGCTATATTCCTTGGGGCATTCTGGCTGTGCTATTTGTAATCGGAACAGAAAATAACGAGGCTTGGATAGCCGCGGAGACTCTGATCTACTTAAACTCATCTCTAAACCCGATCTTGTATTGTTGGAAGATCAGAGAAGTGAGACAAGCGGTGAAAGACATTATCATGCAACTTAACTGTGGTATCGGTCAATAGTATGTATACATCTCGACGTAAAGATATCCAAACATTATAAATGAGTGGTAGGGATACAAATTGTTGCTTCCCTCATAGGATAACCCGTCCATCGCGGGGTGATTTCAATGCTTCCAGCTAAGTTTCTTCAAAGATAACAAGTAGGAGTGCCCATAAGACAGGTGATAAACGACAGGGACAGGGCTGAACAAAGGACCGCACATGCAATGAAGTTATAGCGCTCCCTCTGCAACACAACACTGGGCACAACAGGGCACAACAAACACGACAAGACAACATACCTATGGATAGCGGTTACACTGAAAAGCGCCAATAACCAGACTCGGCTGAGGCTCGCCTTCAAACCATGCAACTTCAATGACCATGTGTACTTAGTAATAAAATATATTTAGTCGAAAACGTTTTCGTGATCTGCTTAGTATTAGAACTTAGTGTAATATTCGAGGTATTAGGGATCCTCAGTATCAAAGAGAAGGAGCATCTTTTCCTATTTCAGAGATCAACATGCTTCTTTCTAGTTTTTATTTTTTTTTTGCAAGAAACATGTTCAGATTCTTGTGATGAAGTAATCTGAAAAAGTAGGTGGGTTGGCTATATTGCTTGTTTTCATGGTAAACCTACGCTTAGCAAGATGGTTTGCACTGTTTTAATCTGTCGTTAAAAATCTGGTTGACCTTTCCCACAGGGATAATAGAAGAATCATACTAATTACACTGACTTTCAATCACTTGAAGATCTCACTTTGCGATACATTATCTTTGCCCCTAACAATCACACGAACCAATTAAAGGTTAGTCAAGATTTAAACATCTGTTTGAAAGATTGGTCTGATATAAGCCTGAGCTGGACTCGTTTTGAGTCGACGGAAAAGCCTCGTCTGCATTTACATTCAACACCTTTACAACCGCGACTAGTGTCGTCAGTAGAGCGTTTTCACGCACGTGACCGCCAGGCGTGCAAAGTTATTGGTACTAAAGAAAGTGTTCACGCAAGAAAAGAGTTAAATCCCGCAGGACTGGTTTGTAACACCAATATGATCGCCATATCATTGTTTTGCGACACCAATATGACTGCTGTGACGTCATGATGATGATGATGATGATGATGATGATAATGATGATAATGATACTTTGTGTCAATTGAGGATCTAGCTGTTAAGTGACAAGGTGCTAATTGAGAACACAGTATATAAAAATGAAAATTCAAAATACATACAATAAGGATTACCTTAAAAATATACTAGTTAGAACTACAGTAATTTAAGCCATCATAACACACATCAGAATAAATGTGTCATGTGAAACCTAACCATTTTCTCTCGGTTGATGCGAATATCATTTTAATTTTGGAGCACCCAAAAGAAGTGGCCTGGGTTGAGGTTTTTCACTCGTACAAAGAATGGTGTATTCAGCCCTTTGTCACCGTAAAGTACACCTTGTCTTTTCCAAAGCTTTGTATCAAAATATTGCACAGATGCTATTTTTTCGGTCTTTACGAATGTTCACTCGCATTTTATTTCAAATTATTTCGTAAAATAACAGCTAGGGACAATAATGTAATCGAAATCTTCTTCCAGAGCAAATCACTGGTACCTCGATAATCAACTTAACAGAATAAAATTCACTGTAACGTAAAAACAATTGACAGATGGCGGCATTTGAAAGCGGAAATGTCTTCTGAAAAGCTCGGGATTTTATAAAATGTTAGTACACAGTCCATTACGATCAGTGACATCAATTGCCAACCCGTTATTAGCTGCAAGCTGAAAATGCTTCTCGCTATTAACTTGGCTTCGAGTTCAAAACAAGATTTAATTTTCTCACCTTCACCAGACCAATGGCGAACATTCCCAGGCCTGGAGAAGTGCTTTTATAGCACTTTTTAAGTGCTTTTAAAAGCACTTTTTAAGTGCTTTTATAGCCTCTTAAAGATCTATAATTTTCGAAATATTGTACATTTCCTCAAACGCATGCTACAAGTTGTAGATAATGCCGTGTTTTGGCAAAACGTATTGTTATATTTCGAAAACGATCCTGACTCAGTCCGAGTTTTTAGACATGTTCTATTGTGGTCACGTGACATATCAAATATGGGCGTGGTTCGAAACATTGATGCCCACTGGACTTCAGGAGCCAAAAAAGGAGGTTTTGAGATTTCCTTAGCAACAGACTTCTAGTTAAGTTTCTCCCCCCTTAAGGCTTATATAGCGGATTCAGTTCTTAGCTTTCTCGTCTCCTGCTGTTGCCTCAAATACATTTATACTCGTAAGACGCATCATTGACTACAATTCAAACAAACGTAATTATCAACAATATTTCAATAATCAAAGCGAATGTGTTATTGAGACTATTGAGAACATTGGAAAAATGTCTCCTTTTTTAATTAATTTAGAGGAAGGGGTATCCGCAGCCCATAAATATGTAACAGCTTTAAGTTGCGTTTGTTCTTTTCAAAAGCTGTGTAATAACATATTTGAAGGATGCTTTTATCAAGTTTTTGTCTTTCATGACTCAAATGTAATTTTAAATTACTTCGTAAAGTAACAGCTGAGGAAAAACTAATTAAAGTGTCATTCAACGATAATTTGAAAATTTTCAGAATAAAGTGCATTGTAAGTAACAGACAGATGGCGGCATTTGAAAGGGGAAACTGACAGAAAGGTGAAGCTTTTATGAAACGTTAGTACATAGTCCATTAACAATACATAATCAGCGACATATAAAATTGTCAGCCCGTTGGTAGCTACAAGCTGAAAATTGTCATAGGTAAGCATCGTGTTCAGAACATGGTTTGATGTTGTTATCGTCCGACTAAACTGGTGATGGACATTACTGAAGATGGAAGCTTCGCAACTCTTCTGAACGAACCCCTTAGTTCACCAATAGCTGGCATGACTGAAATGTTCTCAGCTTTGAACATTTTTCTGTCTCTCACCGCATCTCTGGGCAATGCTCTGATCCTTATTGCTCTTCATAAAGTCACCTCTATTCATCCTCCGACGAAACTTTTCTTTCGATGCCTGGCAGTCACTGATCTTGGCGTTGGCCTTCTTGTGCAACCTGTCTATGCAACCATCATCATGTCTCCCTGGTTCAAGATGAGCATTCATGGTGTTTTCTATGTTCTTCTAGTCCTCTTAGTTTAAGCTGATGTTTGTGTGGAGTATCTATCTTGACGTCGGCCGCAATTAGTGTGGACAGACTTCTCGCCCTGTTGTTGGGACTGAGATACAGACATGTTGTAACATCAAGGCGAGTTCATGGGGCTATAATTTGTTTTTGGTTGATTGGCGCTTCAACTGGGTGGTCACGGATGCAGAGTATTAACTGGGCTTACAAGGGAACCTTTGTTATTGTGACACTTTCTCTCGTAACTGTGATTTTCTGCTACACGATGATCCACCTCAAATTACGACATCAGTGGCAAGCCCAGCTTCATAACAATGTCCCTCAAGGCCCAATCGCAAACGGAGGAGGGTTTCCACTGAATATGGCACGATACAAAAAGACAGTTTCCAGCATATTGTGGGTGCAGGTGGCTTTAGTTGCCTGTTATCTTCCGTTGTATATTGTAATCGTGGTATCTGGAAATAGAACAAGTTACGTGGTTTTGAGAGCCACGGAGACTCTAGTCTACCTAAACTCGTCCCTAAACCCGATCTTGTATTGTTGGAAGATCCGAGAGGTTAAACAAGCAGTGAGAGACACGCTCAGACAGTTTTACTGTTTTTAAGAGACTTATTTATTCCTTGTTTAAATCCAGACTGGCTGGTTTCGTAAATTGGGCGCCAAATTTTGTAGGTTATTTTTTTCAATTAATGTGTGACTCGGCCTAAGAAATATGTCTTTTAAAGTGGTACTGCGACCAAAAAAACATTTTTTTTTTTGATTTCAAAACTATGTTAACTAAACACTGACTGACCCAAGTTTTAAGTTCTGATTTTAAAAAGGCACCTGTTTATTTTAACTGGAATTTTCTTATTTATTGGTCCGCCATTACTAACTTTAAAATCTTAAGAGAGCTGGGTCGAGGAGAAAATGACGTCAAAGACTCACTAGTTTAAGAATGCAATGCGTGTGTACGCGGTTGAATTAATATGCAGCACGGGAGTTTCGGGCTTTCAGGCTTTTAAACCCGTATATATAATAAACTGCGTTTACACGCTGCAATCTTAAGCAAGTGAGTAAATGACGTCGTTTTCTCTATATCCAACCCTCTGATGTCCTGTCGGTCAGTTTTGAACGTGAGTAATGGCGGACCGTGAAATCCAAAACTTACACTCAAAATAAACAGCCTTCGGATAAAACTCAAAGCTCGGCAAAATTTTGCCAGAGCACCACTTTAAGGAGCCCAAACTTTTTAAATTAGTGGCAGGCGTACAAATTGTTGCTTCCACTGCAGGGAAAGTCCGCCCATCTGGCGCTGGCTGTCTCCATTACTTACAGTTAGGTTTCTTCAAAGATAACAAATGGGAATGCCCATTTATACACCAGGAGACAGAGTCACTGTGAGATAATAGCGTCATCTCTGCAAAACAACATGACACGAAAGGACACAACCAAACATGTACACCACACAACAAGACGACAAACATAAGGTCAGCGGCTACGCTCAAAAGCGCAAGCAATCAAAACATGGAACTTCAATAACCAGGCCTTAAATTAAACGCCATAATGTATTTCAATCGAACCGATTGGTATTAGAACTTAAGAGAACTTTCTTTCCAACTGACACAATTTTTAGCCTGAAATACATTGAAAAATTCACTTAAATTTAAACAAGTTTTGACTTCCTAGGAAGGTGCTGTGGCCTGAAGAGGATGTTCCTCTGGTGGAAATCAGTGAAATAAATACGTGTAACTAGTTGTTCAGTCTTAGATATCGTTTACGGCATGTATAAATTTGGACGCAGTGTAAATTTCTTGGGGCCTCTGTGAAAGGAAGGCACATTCAGGTTTCCCAGATTCAGTTAGTTGTTGTTAACCTCGTATTTGCTTCTTGTTGTTCTGTGGCTATCATATATGCCAGCCAACACTGATACAGGTTTTTACGCTCTTGCGGAAAAGATAAAACTGGAAGCTGATAAGGTAGGTCTTAGCGTACTCAGTAAATTAATACACATACAACGTCTTATCAACAACAACAACAACAACAACAACAACAACAACAACAACAACATTTATACCACAAAGAAAAGTAATACATTAGTTTTAAAACTTATAAATAAGGTATTGGCTGTCTATAACAACCATAACGGCTAAGAAAATCAGTAGGCAGCTATCTATGAAATACAATAAAGAAAAAAATACGGTCATGTATATTAAATATAAATAAAAAGTAACCTAAAATTAGAGATATAGATAAATATATACGACAAAATTAGAAACTAACATTACACCAGGGCAAGAAAGAAAAAGAATAAAAAGAAAATAATAATAATTCTTACAAAAACAATGATATTTACAATACAAGATTAGTGACAAGCAATAGTAAATCTATTTATATTGTAATATAGATTAAATATTGGGAACAAAAAGAAATAAATGTCTGTCAATATATGACTTATGAATTCCCTTACAGGTCAAACAAATAAGGTTGCGGAAGGATATTTTATAATTAATAATCACGCCCTACGTATTGTTGGAAACATTTCAAAAATATCTTTATTATTAATTATCAGAACAAGCTGGATGAAGGGACATCTTCAGCCACACAATATGTCACAGCGTGCGATTTTATGACCGATGCTCTATTCCTTCTTTCGAATAAAAAATAACAAAAACGATAAATGCATGTAAAACGTTGATCAAAACGAGCAATATTGCTGCAGCGCCCTAAAAGTGCTGAAAAATATCATGGTGGTGACATAAAAAATTTATGGAGACCTTGAATTTGTGCATTAACAGCGGTCAAGATTGCATTCTTCTGAGCAGCTTTAACAACACCCAGTTATGGAGAAGGAGAGCCACCAGTTTCTTGTTCGCTACCCATAAAGACAGGAACCAACTCAAGTGAATTAAGGAAAGGGTCTCGCTATATTTTGGAGGGGGTGGTCTAATTTAAAATACATTTAAGCTATCGCTTATAAACTTGTATAGGGTGAAGTATTTGAAAGAAGCTTTTTTATTTTTGGTTTCAAAAACTTTGCTTTTTGGTCACGTGACCTGCCACGCCCAGTTTTTTATATAAATTTGAATCCAAATTTACAATAGTTTGCAGTTGTAATCCTTGGCTAATTTTGTTTTATGCTAATGGATATTACCACCAAGTTTAGAGAATTAAACGGGGTTTGAAAGATTTATTTCTTTTGTTTCAATTACAACGTATATCCATTGGAGAGGGACTGGGACTAGTCAAAAATTGAAAATAATGACAAAAGAATATAACATTTTCAAAATCCCCGTTTAGAACGACATATAACCAGGTAAGACAAAGATCTTGAACGAAAAAAAGAGAGTTTTCTAGTACGTTTACCTCTTGTAACTTAAGTGATCATATTTCTTTCAATTTAGGGCGTGGTCAATCACGTGATCACTTAAGTCGAGTAAATTGTCAGAAAAAAATCATTTTGCATAAAAACAAATAATTGGAAGACAATATTTTAGGAAAAAGACTAGATTTAGAAAAAATGTCCAAAACATCACACATAAGTGAGACCCATGCCTTAATTCAGGTGAGAAATGTTTGAAAATAAAAGCGAGTCGCCTCCAGAGAACACCAATTGCAAGAGGATGAATTTGCATACAGCCACTCCTAATATATCGATAATATACTCTCCCGAGAGTCCTTTGATAGTTCATACCGACGAGAGAATATTTTTCCGCTAATTTTCAAACCGCGGAAAAATTCAACGCATAATATGATCAACAGTGGGTGGTTAACGATATGATGCTATTCTGCTGTTCCTACTTAAAGTGAGATTCACTAAACTTGATTTGGTTACAGTAGGACAATTTTGCTTTCATTTCAGTCGCGTACTTGGTAACGTAATTGATTACGTCAATGATAATCTGTTGTTTTGCGCTAATCCCCAAGCATAAGTTACGTAACCAACACGTTTATGTTGGTTAGATCCTCAGTGCGAAGTAAACAACTACTGTGTTTTGTGCACGGTCAAGGCCAAAAAAGCGAACAAAAACCTGCAACAAAGATCTTTGTCGGATTTCATAACCATGAAACTCTTAACTATAGCCAAAACTGTATCAGCATGTCAGCACAAAAGATGGCGAAGAAATATTTTGTCAAGTTTTTGACACCAACTATGACTTGAAAGTGCGCGCCCTTCGCTTTACAAATTGTAGCCACTTGTACGCGTCAGATTTTCCTTTCAAAATTAAAGCCAGCCGGCTGCAAACTCGCCAAACAAATAGAAAGAATTGGAATAACTTCAACAACTATCGAAAGCAGAAATTGGTTATAATTAAGCATTGTTCTGAGAAAGTCACAAATTAACTCGATACCAGCGAAGAGAGTTTTCTTGCAGAAACTTTATCCATAAGTCAGAAGCTTATACGTACAACTAGCGCGATATGATCTTTACTCATTCACAACGCGAAATTTAAAGTCAAATTTTCAACCCTGGAAAGCTCACCTTAGAACAAAAAATATACCAAAAAAATTGTTTATTCATATAGAAGGGAGTTATCGTGCAATTTCTTTAGAAATCTAAGTTCGAGTGTAAGTAAGTGGCGGCACTACAAAGCGGAAATGGCAAAAAGCTCAGGCTATTATCAAAGGTTATTACATATTTCATTAACAACACGTCATCATTGACATATAAAATTGTCAAACCGTTATTTAGCTACAACATAGTTAATGGCTACAAGCAGAAGGTTTTTCGCACTTTTAAGCTTCGTATTCGCAACAACATTTAATTCTTTCATCGTTCCCAGACAATGGCGAACATTACAGAAGATTTAAACTTCACAAGCAATCTGAACCAAGAACTCAGTTCGCCACCACCTAACACACGCGAATTGTTCTCAGCTTTGAACATTTTTCTATCCATCACCGCATCTCTGGGCAATGCCCTGATCCTTATTGCTCTTCACAAAGTCTCTTCTATTCATTCACCAACGAAACTTTTCTTTCGATGTCTGGCGGTCACTGATCTTTGTGTTGGTATTATTGTGCAACCACTCTTTGTAATCCGCATAATGTATTCCTTGATAAAGATGAATGCTCATGATGTTTTCTATGTTCGCCAAGTATGTTATACTTTAATCTGGTGTTTATGTGTTGTGTCCATCTTGACGTCGACTGCAATTAGTGTGGACAGACTTCTCGCCCTGTGGTTAGGACTGAGATACAGACTTGTCGTAACATTAAGGCGAGTTCGCGTGGTCATAATTTGTTTTTGGTTAATTGGCGCTTTAGGTGGATGGTCTCGGATGTATAGAATTGATTTAGCTTTCAATGGAGCCTTTGTATTTGTGGCACTTTTTCTTGCAACTATGATTTTCTGTTACGCGACGATCCACCTCAAACTACGACATCAACAAGCCCAGCTACATAACAATGTCACCCAAAGCACGATTGCAATCGGAGGAAGGATTCCACTAAATATAGCAAGATACAAAAAGACAGTTTCTAGTATATTATGGGTGCAGCTGGCTTTGGTTGTAAGCTATGTTCCGTTTGGCATTACGTTCATGCTGTCTGCAACTGATGAGCCAAGTTTCGTAGCTTGGAGAGCCACGGAGACTCTAATCTACCTAAACTCATCTCTGAACCCGATCTTGTATTGTTGGAAGATCCTAGAGGTAAAACAAGCAGTAAGAGACACTATCAGACAGCTTTACTGTTTTTAACAGCTAAATTTATATTTATTCTTTGTAGCACCAAAAATTACCTTCTTCAAATTCGGTGTAGTTAGTTTTGTAGATTAAACGCTACATTAGTAATGCCAGTTGTTAAAAGATGTGACTTGTCCGTTTGAACCCATTT
>JAHPZR010014826.1:10000-11533 GCA_019787425.1 Platygyra sinensis | reverse complement strand
ATTAAATGTCATTCTCACCGTGAGATTTTCGTCAGCTCTCTTCAGCTTCTCTTCCAATGTCTTGATTCTCTCCTCTAGCGCCAACTTTTCCTTTGACAATGTCACAAGCTTTTCTGCTAAATCCTTAAAAAACAAAACCGAGATAACCACAATTTGTTTCAGTACTTCAGACATTAGAAAAGTGAAAGTACGCTATGGTAGAATAAATGCACAGACATTTCTCCTCACACGCTCAATCACCCCTCACTCGAAAGACGTTTGAAATTCCGCGCCAAAAGAAACCAATTCATGCTGATGACGTAACTGTACAAACTCCGATTGGTTGAATTTTCGCGCAAAGTAACCACCAATCAGAGATAGTTCTCAGGGTACTTTGGACCCTGGAAACGTGGTTTTCCTTCAGGATGCTGTAAAGCCACGTTAAGGAATCGATTGGGTGAAACCTTTAGTCTTGCCAGCAGAAAAGCACTGTACGTCCGAAGACAGCCGGCTACGAGGCTAAAGAAACAAATTATAAGGAATTCACAAAATATCTTCATTCTCACCTTATTTTTCTGTTCATATGTCTTCGCTACCTCTTCAGAAGTCTGCACATTGTTTTCTACAGTCGTCGCCTGTTCTTGTAATGTTGTTAGCTTCATATTAAGATCCTGAAGATAGAAAACAACACAGTTACGTTTAAACGTCCCACCAACCTACCTGCTTGCGATGCCTGTGATGTCACAGGTTAGCCATCATTTCTTGAAGGAGCTGGGTCATTTATTTATTATGTTAGGTTTTCGTCATGTCAAATCGCAGTAAAGGAAATAATCAAGTAATTGTTGTCACAATCAATTCACGATAATGCTCACCCAGAGTACTTTTTGTCATGAGAGAGGAATTATCAGGAGGAACAAAAAATATAGGATAGCGTGGCCTGGCGTGACCTACTGTGACCTAGCGTGACCGAATCATTTGAATATTGTGACCAGCAGTGATATAATCATCGATCAAAATCGCCAACAGCTGGCTAATTTACACCACGCTTCTTTTTAATCTAACTGAAACTGAGCAAAAAGTCACTTTTACCACGACATTACAGGCTAAAATTTTTACTCAGTAACAAGAATAAGAAATAATCAATGACGATAGTCAGTATATAGTGGATTAGTCTCTAAACGAAAGCAGTTCACTTACCTGTTTTTCTTCCAACGCTGTGTGGAGTTCTTGTTCCATCCCAGCAGCTCTGCTTTGTGTTACTCTCAGCTCTTCCTCTTTCTCCAACAAGCACTGTTCTAGTTCCTGTGGATTTGAAACCACAACAAACCGTGACACAAACATGTAAGAACACATAACAACATCTCTTGGTTAGCTCTGATGTAAAAGTTCCAGTCAGGACTGGAAGTTGAGAGTGAGATTCCTGTTGAACTTGAAGTTACCACGTGAGCTAATGCCCCAAAAGCTTCGAAGGTCATCGAAACAAATCTGTCTCAGTTCAACTTCCCACACTTCATTCTCAATCGTTTTTCAGTCTTTTCCCCAGTAATATGTAAA
>JAHPZR010014826.1:0-2500 GCA_019787425.1 Platygyra sinensis | reverse complement strand
CTGGCCAAAAATATCGACATTTCAACCTGTTCAGAGTTTTCGTATGACAAAAGTGACCAGACTCATCATGTAAGGAGTGAATGGCATTTTCACGCATTGTCTTTGGGAGAGCCATTCATCTTTGTTTGTTGGCTTCCATCTCCGGTAAACTACCCCATCTCTCAAACTGCAACGGCCATACTGATCATACAATTTACGCAGTTCACGTCCTTTGCTCTTCACAGTAGACGGGGTTTCTTTCCCTGCTCAATCCACCCCTTCAGCTGTGAGATGTCAGGATCAGCCTGCTGCTGGACCCTTATGTCCTCCATCGTGTCATCCTGAACGTTGTTCACCGTTTCTACTGGCACGTGACTCAATGCATCTGCGTTCATGTGCTTCGAACCATCATGGTACACAATGACAAAATCATAAGTAGATAATTCAATAGCCCAGTCTCTCCGACCAGTGGGGTCAATTCCTGGATCAATGTTTCTGCTGCCAACTAGGGGCTTGTGATCGGTCACCACTGTGAAATGTCTACCCGCCAAATATGGACGAAAATGCCGTATACTCCAAATGATTGCCCACCACTCTCTCTCATAGGTCACCCAGTTTCGCTGAGAGGCACTGAGAGATTTGCTTGCATAAGCAATTACGCATTCCTCATTCCAGTCCCCCTGTGACAACACAGCCCCGATGGCATAGTTCGATGCATCACAGTCAAGTCTAAAGGAGTCATCATGTCGACACTTCATGTCCCAGGAATACCACACTTCCTTGAAACAGTTGACATTTACTTGACTTCAATTTCAAGTTTGCGGCTCTCAGTTTGGTGAAGACCTCACGTAACAATGCCAAATGATGCTCAAACGTTGTAGAAAAGAGACAAATGTCATCAATATACACAAGTACATGCTGCCAGTCCACTCCATTTGAGACTAGTAGCCATAACAGTGTACTGCCAAAGTCCCTTGCCAACTGAGAAAGCAGTCTTTTCTCTATCCTGTGGGTCGATTTCTACTTGCCAATACCCTGAAGATAAGTCCAAACAGCTGAAGAACGTGGACCCTCACAACTGATCTATTGCAGCATCCACCCGGGGCAAAGGATGGGCATCCGTAACAGTCACAGAGTTCAGACCGCGAAAATCTGTGCAGAACCTCAAGGAACCATCTTCCTTACGGGCCATAACAATCGGCGCATGCCATGGACTGATGCTAGGTTCAATTAAACCGTCCTCGGCCATTTCCTTAACGTGCTGCTCCGCGGCCTGCAGGTACAACTGAGGCAGTCAGTAGGGTGTTTTCTTAATAGGAGCAGCCCCGCCAGTGTTGATGGAGTGAGTTAGCAAATTAGCTGTCATAATCCCTACGATCCTTACTAAACACATCACTGAACTCTGAGAGTAATTCTTGAGCTTGACCCACTTGCTCCGTTGTTAACTCCGATTTGGACAAATCAATATCCGGCAACTTCCGATTGTTTGCTTCACCGGGTAGAACATTAACCTCACCGACCACTTCCGGTGATATTAATTCCTCGAGTTCATACATAAATATTGCTGCACACTCCATCTGAGAATCTGGTTTAACAGGGTATCCAATTCCCAATGGCACCCTAGCTTCAATTGTCAAATCAGTGTCAGTCACATTAACAATTTGCACTGTACAACATCCCTTTGCCACTGTTAATACAGTTCTTGCAACTGCCAATCCATCTTCATTAGCAAACACATTTTGAGGGTCCACTAGAACATTGTATTGCCATTCAACTGCACTATCAATCTGTCCCTGATCTGGCTGGTTTCTGGGTTTGGTCACGCACTCGTACTATACCTGGTTCCAGAGCTAGCTCCTCTCTGCTCAACAGGGGCGCTGATCCGCTATTAAAATGCAAAATACCCGCTCTCATATCCACAACAGCCCTGTGTGCTAAACAGAAGTCCCATCCAAGAATCATTTGTTGGGTCATCCCAAGTACTACAAGCATCTCCTGCTGTATTAATTCACCATTAAGGATGAAATCCACAACAAATCTCTCCCAAGATGTCCAATGTTTGTCCAGCCACAGTTGTAAGTTTACAAGTGTTTGGCATAATCCTTCTTCCTAGTTTACGACACAATCGACTGCACACATCTTCATTAATTAAACTCACCCCCATACTCGTGCCACCCGAACCAGCACCGAACAGAGCAACTATATCGTCGCCGGCGAGGTGAACTTTCACAGATGCCGTAAGCATTGACTTATTCTCCTTCAAAAAATCACTCAGCATTGGTTTGTTTACATAATGTATTGCGGGTCAGAGCTGGGTGGCTGGGAAGCGGGCCGACCCTCACTCACTTCCCCACTCTGTTTGCCCGGTTCCCGCGCTGGCATTTAATCGAGCCCTGCATGTGCCCTCGACGGCCACATCCAAAGCAAGTGATCTCCAGGCATTCTCTCATGAAGTGGCCCAGCTTATGGCAATTCCTGCATTCGACTGATCTAGTTGCCTGTCCCCGTGGAAGGGGTGCTC